>CAWUER010000228.1:0-19903 GCA_963921195.1 Pegoplata infirma
AATATCAAACACATTAACACCCGTAGCTAAACAACAACAAAAAAATATATACAAAACTTTACTTGTAGTACGAGTACCTAAAGATGGTGTTATTGGTAACAATGTCACAACACTAACAACACCAATAGTGTTGCACTGCACATTAACACCATTTTGTCTGTAAACGATAGAATGAACAACAACACACAAAGACAAGTACAGATTTCTTGTAACACTCTACAGATCTATTCAAAGTCAGTATTTAACATAAAATAGGGATGCGCTCAAAGGTACATTTTGGAATTTAAGAGCAATAACACAACTGTAGAAGTGCATTAAATATAGGTGGGTCGAAAGGAGAACTCATTCTACTTTCCGTTCGGAACGTTTATGGTGATCGGGAACTTTTTCTATAGAAAAAATATTCAGAATCTGGGGCTTTTTCTATAGAAAAAATGTCTTAGAATCTGAGACTTTTTCTATAAAAAATGTCTCAGAATCTGAGAATTTTTCTATAAAAAAAATGTCTCAGGATCTAAGACTTTCTAAAAAAATGTCTCCGAATAAATGTTTTTTTTTTGAAAAAGGGGTTACCTTACATAAATTGATACAGCACAATACACAAACTAAGGTTCAACTTAACTCTAGTATCACAGAACTTCAACTTATTATATTATTGCAACAGAATATTGCAGTTTCGTGTTATTTTTGTCTTCTTTTGTATTCATTGTCCGATGTATTTTCTCTTGTATACGCAAGCTTTCAATCGTGTAACGTTTATTCTCTATATTCTCTTTGTTTAATATTTTTACTTCGTCAAAATTAATACGGTGATTACGTTCTATTGCACGAACTGACAATCCCGTCGCCTCTTTGCTTCTTTTTATGTCTGATTCAAGTTCAGCTATCCTTGTTTCAGGATGTTAAGCTATCCTTGTTTTTGAATATGACACTTTTCCTATTGAAAAAATGTCTGAATCTGAAAGTTTTTCTATAGAAAAAACGTATGAAACTTTTTCTATAGAAAAAATGTCTCGGAATCTGAGATTTTTCTATAAAAAATGTCTCAGAATCTGAGACTATTTCTATAGGAAAAATATGGCACAGTCTAAGAAAGTCTCAGATTCTGAGACATCTTTTCTATAGAAAAAGCCGCAGATTCTGAGACATATTTCTATAGAAAAACTCTCAGATTTTAGGAAATTTTTTCTTTGGAAATTGTAGATTCTAGGATATTTTTTCTACCGAAAAAGTACCAGATTCAGAGAAATTTTTTCTATAGAAAAAGACTCATATTCAGAGACATTTTTTTTACTAAAAAAACCTCACAGATTCTGAGACATTTTTTCTGTTGAAAAAGTCTCGGAATCAATGACAGTTTTTCTATAGAAAGTGTCTCAGATTCTTAAATATTTCTTCTTTCGAACAAGTCTCAGATTCTTAGAAATTTGTTCTATAGAAAAGCCTCAGATTCTACGACATTTTTGTTTATACAAAAAAATCTGAGATTTTGAGATATTTTTCTATAGAAAAAGTCTGAGATTCTGAGACATTTTTTTTTAGATTTCGAGAAATTTTTTCTATGGTAAAGGTTTCAGATTCTGAGACATTTTTTTTATAGAAAATGTCTCAGATTATTTTTTATATAAAAAAGGTCTCAGATTCAAAGACTTGTTTTCTATGAAAAAATCTTATATTCTGAGACATTTTTTCAAAAGAAAAAGTCTGAGATCTTAAATAATTTTTTTTTTTTTTTAGAAAACGTCTGAGATTCCGGGACTTTTTTTTTTTTTGTAGAAAAAGTTTCAGTTTCTGAGACATTTCTTCTTTAGAAGATGTCTCAGATTCTGAAATATTTTTTCTATAGATTCTAAGACATTTTTTTATAGAAATGGTTTCAGATTCTAAGACATTTTTTTATAGAAAATTTTTAAGATTTTGAAAATTTTTTTTTTTTTTTTAAAAAGTCTCAGATTCTGACACATTTTTTCTCTAAAAAAAGTCTCAGATTCTGAAACATTTTTTATATTCTTTCTACAAAAAAAAAAATGTTTCAAAATCTAAGAAATTTTCTATAAACAAAAAAAAAATCAGAACCTGAAACCTTTTCTATAAAAAAATATGTCTCAGATTCCGAGACATTTTTTTTATAAAAAAGTCTCAGGTTCTGAAACATTTTTGCTATAAAAAAAGTGTTTGCATTAGAAAAAGACTCATATTCTGAGACATAATTTTTTTAAAAAAATATCAGATTCTGAGACACTTTTTCTATAAAAAAAGCTCAGATTCTGGGATATTTGTTTTATAAAAAAATATCAGATTCGCAAAAAACTTTTCTATAAAAAAATCTCAAATTCTGAAAATTTTTTTATTAAAAAGATATTTCTTATAAAAAAAGTCTCAGATTCTGAGACATTTTTTCGATAAAAAAGTCTCAGATTCAAGAGACATTTTTTTTATAAAAAGTTCTAAGACAGTTTTTCAATAAAAAATCTCAGATTCTGAGACATTTTTTCTTTAAAAAAATATCAGATTTTGAGACATTTTTTCTATAAAAAAATCTCAGATTCTGAGAAATTTTTCCTATAGAAAATGTCTCAGAATCTGAAACATTTTTTTTTGTATTGAAAAAGTCTTCAGGTTCAGAGTAATCTTTTTATAGAAAATGTCTCAGATTCTGATACATTTTTCTGTAAAAAATTTTACAGATTTGGAAACATTTTTTTTTAAGAATTTTTTTTTTTTTTATAAAAAAAAGTCTCAGAAATTAAAACTTGACATAAATTACACTGTGCAACACGATTTTGAATCTTGGATGGGACCGAAAGAAAATGAAAGTATACCAACAGTAGAGCAAAACCAATGGTTCTGAAAACTTAGCTCGAGTTCTTTTTTATAGCCCACTTAAGTTTTTCAATTTTTTTCAATAGCGTTGTAAATGAGTCAAAAAATAAGTATGTTTAGGGACAAACCTTTTTTTGTTTTTGGGTCCAAATAAAAAAACACTCTTTTTATTTTTAATTTTAAATTTAGGTTTATTTGTATGTAAATTGTTTTGTAATATTTTTTAAAGTAAATGTACAATTGTTTTTGTTAGTATTTTTCACAATTTATATGTTTGGTTGTTGTTAGTTTTCACTGTTTGTTGTTTTTGTAATTTATGTTCGAATTGATTCGTAATTGTTT
Organism: Pegoplata infirma; assembly: GCA_963921195.1. Taxonomy (NCBI): domain Eukaryota; kingdom Metazoa; phylum Arthropoda; class Insecta; order Diptera; family Anthomyiidae; genus Pegoplata; species Pegoplata infirma. Next base: position 3,166 of record CAWUER010000228.1, read on the forward strand.
GTAAGTTTTGTTCTTTTCGTTAGTAATGTATAAACTTGAGTGTCCGTTGTCAACTCAATTATTATTAGCAAAGGGTCAGTTTCTAATAATTGTGTGTCACAACAACAACAACAGAATTATCTTAATCGTAAACAAACGGATTAGTGAAAGAGAAAAGGAGATTAAGATAATTACAGCCACGACCATTTAAATATGGGTACAGTGAGGGTCATTAGTTTAGAGGCATCTCTAAACATTCTCCCCCCCCCCATGGCTTGGTGTGATTGAACATATTGCTGGGTGATGCAGGTATGTGTTCCACATAATTTTCAGCTTTGCGGGTCATCATGTAATTTGAACTCGTGAAGTATTGTTAATAAATCTGGGGAGTATATAACTAGAAATAAAGAACAAAATATAACGTTAAAATGTTCAATATAACATAGTTTAAAAAATTGCCAAATTAATACGATGACTGCTGCGAATTGGGATGCGGTTGATTCAAACTTTTCGTTGAAATTTTTTATCTTCTGATTTATTTTAGAGTACAAAATAAATCCGGTGACTGCAGAATTTTGGTGTTGATATTTCTGATTGTTGGATTTTATGTGTAGAATTTTTCGTCTTCGGGTCAATGAATGGCTGATGAAATCGAAAATTTTCCAGTTGTTGGCTAGAGTCAGATAATATTTTTCCAGATCTGGTCCAGCGATAATCCTCGATGAAATATCATTCAACATTTTTTGAAGCGCCAATGGGTCTGAGTCAGAAGGGTCATCACCAGCAGAAAAATTGGGTCGAGTCATATGTAGATTTCCAAATTGTTTAAAAATTCGATGAGCAAATTCCATGATAAAACGAGTTGATTTTGCGATATGTGTTTGCTTAAGCAAATATTTGTATGACAAAATAATATAAGCTCGAATAAATAAATCAAAATAACTAAATGATTTTTCAAAAAAAGGTGTTTTGCAATCATTTATAACTGGGGAATTTTTTGCTGTCTGTCGATTTTTTTGAAATGCTGCCAAATGCGATCCAATTCGATTGATGTTTCGTGGTGATTTATTTCGCCTGGGTCTTTTATTTTTGGGTAAATATATGGAGCACGCGTTATGAGTCCCGACTTTCTTTAAAGCCATTAAAATTTTAGCTGAATTATTTGTTTTTGACGAATATTGACAATTTGTTGACAATAATTTTTTAAACGCTGATTTCTTGAGAGCTTTGGGGTCATTACGGGTCCGTTTTTGAAATCCAGGTGATTTTTGAAGATAAAATAATTGGTTTTCACATTTTTGTGGATCAACCTTTTGATTTACGGTGCTGAAGTCGCTGATTTTGTGTTGATGAGTTTGTGACGTGACGTGTTGTAAATTTGTTGTTGACGTTTGTTGTATTCGATTTTTTGTAATCGGTAATGAGTAAGTGGTAAGTATTTTTGTAGAGTTGTTTGTAAGTAGTTTGTACTTGGGTCTAGATGTTGAAGTTGTATTTGTTGAAAGTTCTTCTTTGTTGGGTAGGGTTTTTGTAAATTGTAATTTATTTGTGGTTGCTTCGTTGCTTTTGTTTGTGGACAGTAAGGTATTTGATGTGTATGAATCCTCCGATCTCGAAATTGCTTTCGAGATTTTCTCCACCCCCGAAAAGTGTGTATCTGCTTGTAGAACAGGTCCACCCACAATCCAGCCAAATACTGTTTTCTGAGCTAATAGGGTTTCAATCGATCGCATAGGGGTCATGTTGCAATATATCGAGGGGCCTATGTCGAGGCCAATGAGTATATCAATTGAACGACTTTCAGAAAATAGTGGGTCAGCAAGATTCAATTCTGCAACTTTGTTGAAAAGTTTTGTGTCAATTTGAATCGGTGATAAAATAGAAGGAAGGGTCATTAGGACTGGGGCCCATACTTCTAACTTGAATCGAGGGTCTAATCGGGAACAAAGAGTAAATGAGCACGCTTCTGTTGAAGTTTCCGTTACTGTTTGACTTAAGCCTGTAACTTGTATTGTATTTTGTTTTGTAGGCAATTTAAGGCGATTTTGTAAATTTTTCGAAATGAATGTTGACTGGGATCCAGGGTCGATAATAGCTCTTGCCTCGAATCGGTGTCCATCACATTCGATTTGTACTATTGCGGTAAATAATAATGTTTCCCGCTCATTCTGGGTCTGTGGGAACTGCTTTTTTTCAAGTAGAGTCAAGGATGTGAGGTTTGGAATTGTTTGATTTGAAGTGGACTGTATAAGATGGGCTTGAGCTGCGGCACTTGTACTTGGAAGTACCTCAGCACTTTCCTGAACGTAATTCAAAGACTGGGCATTGGCTCCCGTATGCAACAAAGTATTGTGTCTTTGGTTGCAGAGTCTACAATTGAATTTGCTTTTACAATCCTTGACACCATGATTGGTAAAAAGGCAGTTGTAGCATGAGTTTGTACGTTTAACAAGATTTATTCGGTCATTGACGCTACTTTCAATGAATTTGGGGCAAAATCGTAGCGAATGTTGGTCAGTACACAGCTGGCAGCTGTAATGCACTTCGTTACGATTACCATTTGTAGAACTTGGTGGATTATTTTTAAAATCATTAGTTTTCGGGTGAGTGGCAATTGGAAATGATTGATCGGTTTCCAACTGACAACATTTTGTTTTTATATTGGCGACTGATTCCAGGGTCTTAAACTTCTGTGTCAAGAATTTATCAAATGTGTGCCACTTAGGAATTGTGGAACAATCTTCACGAGAGTCTTCGAACTCCTGAACAAGGGACGTTGGAAGTTTTTGAGAACATATGTGTATAAGAAATGATTCCCATGTTTTAGTGTCGATGCCTAAATTACGAAGGGTCTGCTGAGAGTCGTTAATCGTTTGTTGTAATTTTTTAACTGAGGCGCCAGAATCCATCGAAACTGTGGGTAAATCGAGTATAATCTTATACTGTTCAGTGACTTGTATCCATGTATTTTCATATCGGTCCACGAGATTTTTCCATGCAAGTATAAACCCGTCATTTGTCAAAGGCACATGAGAAATGATTTCCCTGGCTTCGCCGGCCGTTTTGTGGGTCAAGTGGAAAAGTTTTTCAACATTACTCAGTCTGGGATTGTTTTTATAAATAGCGGTAAATAAATCTCTAAAACTGGGCCATGACTTATAATCCCCGTAAAAAGTGTCTGTGTCACAGGGTGGCAATCTTAGAAAAGAAACGCTATCATTATCGGTAATTGACTGACGCTCTGATTTTTGTAGAGTTGGTGGGGGTTCAGATAATGTGCAAATTTCAGCATTAATTGACGATATGCATTTTTTGTAAGCTGTCAATGTTTTTTTGTATTCAGCCCTAATTTGCAATGTGTCAATTGGAATTTCGTCTTCTACATCTTCTTTATCCCTGCAATCCTCATATGCCTTCTTTACTTGGGTCCAAAGTGAGTTTAGTTCCACGCGAAGGACTTCTAGTGCGTGAATATTGTCTTCGGCGCTGCTTTCGGCATGAGAGTTTTCAAATTCTTGCAACTCGATGGCGCAATTTTGAAACTTCTTAAGGGACATTATGAAGGATTTTTTGGATAAAATCAATGGGTCAAACACGAGAGATGTAAAGAAGGGTCGAAAAAGTTACAGCTTTTGATAAAAGTGTGTCGTAAAACAAAAATATCCAAAATTCTTTGGAAATTTTGGAGATTTATCTTTCCCCAGAAAGGCTGCAAAAGAGCGTAGATGTGGCAACTCTGCGGTGTAACACGGCAATGATCCGAAATAATATCAAGGGTCTCAAAATATTTGTTAAAAATATTTTTAAAGTTTGGTTAATATGATTTTCCCCGAAAATTGATTAACAAAGTTGTTGATATGGCAACTCTGTAGTCTAATAACAGCAAAAAACGAAAGTTGGATCGAGAGTCGATCGAAAATGAGTCCAAAATTTTCAAAAATTGGGTCAAATATTTTTCCCCGGGAAGTTTCCAAAATGTACAGTCTGGCAACTCTACTACTGAGACACAGCAAATGCAAAAAATGATAGTGATGGCAAAAAACACAAAACGAAGGTACCAAATTCTTGGATTTTACTTGTAAAGGCCGAATTATTGATGAATTTGCCCTATGTGTCGTGATCAATTTTTTGTATTAAATTTCATTTAACACTTACTTGGGTATATTCTGTATGGTGTGTGATGTTGTGTCTCTTCGCTGTCGCTGCTGCTGTTGACTGCGTGTGGGTCTGATGCTGCTGTTGTTGTGGAGTTGTTGGTTATTTAATGATGTTGATGATCTTGTTGAATATTTTTGTTTTTGTGCAATACCGTTAGAATTTTTGGTATTCTTCAAGGTTATTGCAATTTTTGATAATTAAGAAAATTTATTGTTTTTGTAAAATAATTTTATTTTCTTAAATTTTGGTACAGTTTTTTTTGTTTCAGAAATTTTTTAGCACTTCTTTTTTTTTTTCAGGGTCAAATTTATAGGGTCTTTTTTTTGTAAAAATAGTTCACAATTTTTAAATGTTTTTGAAATTGTTCAATTTAATTTAAACTTTTTATTAACCACTGTTTGTAACACTTTTTGTAATTGTTTATTTTTGTACACTGTAGTTAAATTTTGTTTGTTTAAATGTTTACAAATATTTTTTTTTTTTTTAATATTTTTTTATGTAAATGTTATTAGAGTCACTTTTGTTATTTTAATTGGAACTTTTTGTATTAAGGTTTTCACTAAATTTAACACTTTCACAATTATCCGGTTCGCTAAGGACCAAATGCTTAGGGACAAACCTTTTTTTGTTTTTGGGTCCAAATAAAAAAACACTCTTTTTATTTTTAATTTTAAATTTAGGTTTATTTGTATGTAAATTGTTTTGTAATATTTTTTAAAGTAAATGTACAATTGTTTTTGTTAGTATTTTTCACAATTTATATGTTTGGTTGTTGTTAGTTTTCACTGTTTGTTGTTTTTGTAATTTATGTTCGAATTGATTCGTAATTGTTTGTAAGTTTTGTTCTTTTCGTTAGTAATGTATAAACTTGAGTGTCCGTTGTCAACTCAATTATTATTAGCAAAGGGTCAGTTTCTAATAATTGTGTGTCACAACAACAACAACAGAATTATCTTAATCGTAAACAAACGGATTAGTGAAAGAGAAAAGGAGATTAAGATAATTACAGCCACGACCATTTAAATATGGGTACAGTGAGGGTCATTAGTTTAGAGGCATCTCTAAACAAAGTATAAAACATAATTCTGAGGTAAATAACATCGCTTAACTCTCATTTTCCGGTTTGAATTCTGGTGACCAATTTTAGTAGACTTTGATCTCCTGATTCCAAATCTGTTCTCCAAATTTTTCCATCACGTCCATATTTTTAGTTATTCACGGTTGAAAATACGAAAAATTACGATTTTTGCATTATTTGAAAGCTTTCTCAGTAGCCATTCAGTGGAATACAAATCTGGTATAAAGCGCAAAAGTATAATTTGTCTATGGTCTCCAACATAGAAAACAGCTTTTTTCTAATTATTGCGTCTAATTGGGTTACACTGGCGTTTTAAAATGATACTGCTAAAATTACCAATTTTGTAAAAAAGTTTTTTTAGTTTTTTGGATATTTTTCAAAGAAAAACTAAAAAAATAAATATTTTACAAATTTAAGTTTTCTGTGTTATTTTTCGTAAAAACCGGAAGATATCTTTAATGGGTTTAAAAGCCTTTAAGAAAGATTGAACTTTTGCCTAAATTTTGAGTTCATCACATTAAAGATTGATCATCTGGTTTTTGTTTTAAAGCCTTTTAAAAATGGTGCTTTTTCTATTTTTTTTTTCACAGTGTTTTTTTTTTTTAAATACATGTTTGGCCAATAATAGTGCAACAACTTAAAATTTTTTGATCGTATATTTGAGATCATAGTTCAGTTCTACTCTAACGCTTTATACCAGATTTTTATTCCACCCAGAGGATGCTGTGCAGGCTTTCAAAAAAGGCAAAAAACGCGTTTTTTCGCATTTTCAACCGAGAATAATTAAAATTCTAGACGTGATGGAGTAATTTGGAGTAATTTGGAGCACAGATTTGGAATCAGCGAGTCAAAATCTTTTAAAATTTTATATGAAACTTCAAACCGGCCAAAAACCTTCGATTTGTTGAGCGGCGTTATTAGTCAAAATTCTTAGATTCTTTCTTTCAATAACTTTTGTCTATAAAAAACCCCTTAGAATTTAGATTTTTTTTTTTAAATCAAAGAAGTTAAAATGTTTTCCTAAGGTAAAACCCTAAGATTCGGTAAAGTTTTTATTACTGCCAAAAACATCAGATTCATATAAAAACTTTTTTCAATAATTCATACTTTTTTCAATGGAAAAAACTATTAGATCTTATATAATAATCATTACGAGTCCTTATGACTCATTGAATAATCATAACGAGTCCTAAAGACTCATTACATATTATTATTTATTGTTGCAAAAATTAATGAAATCATTAAATTATTAAAAAAAAAATTGTGAATGATTAAAATTCTGGGGGGGGGGCTAAAATTATTCGGGGGGGCTAAGCCCCCCCAGACAGGGCTATCTACGCCAATGCTAACCACACAAAAGAAAAAAATTAGAAAGGTATTTTTCGTATTTTTCGAGAAAATCTCATTTGAATATTGGATTTCATAAAAATTCTATAAGTCTCTTAGATTTAATTGTGCAACACTGCGTATGAGTAACGAAAATTCGTTGGTTTTGTAAATATTCGTTACTCATACGCGCTGTTGCACAGTAGAAGATTTGGCAAATTTTTTGGAAATAATTCAGCCAATCTGTAAGTAATGCACCGATTCCCATGAAATTTGAAATAGTCATAGCTAACGTACTTTTGATCTTAAGTTTGGAAGTTGGTGCCCAGCTGTTGAACTGGGAGGCAGTAGAACCCCCTAAAGTTAGGTACCTGTTGAATACGAGTACTTTAAACGCTTGCTTTTGTTTGTTATCAGATTTTCTAAAAAATTATGTGTGGAAAATGTGCAAGTAGAGGTCTTAAAAAAATTTCTTTGTGGGGTGTTTATCTCCTAATACTTTCCAAGATAGAACCATTTTAAAAAGGGAAATTTCAAAGTTTGACCGATCCGGATCAAGTTTTTTGCCAATATCATGGTCGCATTTGTTCTGATTTATTTCAAACTAATTTCAGTTGAAAACTAGATAGATTTCAGATTTATTCAAAAAAGAACTAAGCAATACCTTTTCTAAGTCAGAAATTACAACATTTTAAAATTAACAAGTAAAAAAGTTAAATTCGGCCTTGCCGAATGTAGTGATACCCTCCACAATTTCAAAAAGATTATTGCAAACAACTTTATTTAAAAGGAAATTACTTTTGAAAAAAAAAATAAATTTCCGCGAAAAAAAATTTTGGTAAAAAAAAAAATCCGCGATTTTTTTCTTTTTTTGTCAAAAAATATGTTCGTACTTGTTTAAATACCATTTGGTGCTCAATTATGTTCACATATGTCAACCAAAAGCCGAATTAAAGCATTTTGTATATTTAGGTTATGTTGAATAACTGAAATTTTTGAGGTGTGCTTACATTTTCGTTCATAACTTTTGAACCGCTGAACCGATATCGCTCAAATGCAATACCAAACTTCTCGGGAGTACTTCCAATATATATGTTAAGTTTCAGTCATCTCTGTGCAATATTTTGTCCGCGAGAGCATTTTCCACAGACAGACAGACAGACAGACAGACAGACAGACAGACAGACAGACAGACAGACAGACAGACAGACAGACAGACAGACAGACAGACAGACAGACAGACAGACAGACAGACAGACAGACAGACAGACAGACAGACAGACAGACAGACAGACAGACAGACAGACAGACAGACAGACAGACAGACAGACAGACAGACAGACAGACAGACAGACAGACAGACAGACAGACAGACAGACAGACAGACAGACAGACAGACAGACAGACAGACAGACAGACAGACAGACAGACAGACAGACAGACAGACAGACAGACAGACAGACAGACAGACAGACAGACAGACAGACAGACAGACAGACAGACAGACAGACAGACAGACAGACAGACAGACAGACAGACAGACAGACAGACAGACAGACAGACAGACAGACAGACAGACAGACAGACAGACAGACAGACAGACAGACAGACAGACAGACAGACAGACAGACAGACAGACAGACAGACAGACAGACAGACAGACAGACAGACAGACAGACAGACAGACAGACAGACAGACAGACAGACAGACAGACAGACAGACAGACAGACAGACAGACAGACAGACAGACAGACAGACAGACAGACAGACAGACAGACAGACAGACAGACAGACAGACAGACAGACAGACAGACAGACAGACAGACAGACAGACAGACAGACAGACAGACAGACAGACAGACAGACAGACAGACAGACAGACAGACAGACAGACAGACAGACAGACAGACAGACAGACAGACAGACAGACAGACAGACAGACAGACAGACAGACAGACAGACAGACAGACAGACAGACAGACAGACAGACAGACAGACAGACAGACAGACAGACAGACAGACAGACAGACAGACAGACAGACAGACAGACAGACAGACAGACAGACAGACAGACAGACAGACAGACAGACAGACAGACAGACAGACAGACAGACAGACAGACAGACAGACAGACAGACAGACAGACAGACAGACAGACAGACAGACAGACAGACAGACAGACAGACAGACAGACAGACAGACAGACAGACAGACAGACAGACAGACAGACAGACAGACAGACAGACAGACAGACAGACAGACAGACAGACAGACAGACAGACAGACAGACAGACAGACAGACAGACAGACAGACAGACAGACAGACAGACAGACAGACAGACAGACAGACAGACAGACAGCAGAGACAGACAGACAGACAGACAGACAGACAGACAGACAGACAGACAGACAGACAGACAGACAGACAGACAGACAGACAGACAGACAGACAGACAGACAGACAGACAGACAGACAGACAGACAGACAGACAGACAGACAGACAGACAGACAGACAGACAGACAGACAGACAGACAGACAGACAGACAGACAGACAGACAGACAGACAGACAGACAGACAGACAGACAGACAGACAGACAGACAGACAGACAGACAGACAGACAGACAGACAGACAGACAGACAGACAGACAGACAGACAGACAGACAGACAGACAGACAGACAGACAGACAGACAGACAGACAGACAGACAGACAGACAGACAGACAGACAGACAGACAGACAGACAGACAGACAGACAGACAGACAGACAGACAGACAGACAGACAGACAGACAGACAGACAGACAGACAGACAGACAGACAGACAGACAGACAGACAGACAGACAGACAGACAGACAGACAGACAGACAGACAGACAGACAGACAGACAGACAGACAGACAGACAGACAGACAGACAGACAGACAGACAGACAGACAGACAGACAGACAGACAGACAGACAGACAGACAGACAGACAGACAGACAGACAGACAGACAGACAGACAGACAGACAGACAGACAGACAGACAGACAGACAGACAGACAGACAGACAGACAGACAGACAGACAGACAGACAGACAGACAGACAGACAGACAGACAGACAGACAGACAGACAGACAGACAGACAGACAGACAGACAGACAGACAGACAGACAGACAGACAGACAGACAGACAGACAGACAGACAGACAGACAGACAGACAGACAGACAGACAGACAGACAGACAGACAGACAGACAGACAGACAGACAGACAGACAGACAGACAGACAGACAGACAGACAGACAGACAGACAGACAGACAGACAGACAGACAGACAGACAGACAGACAGACAGACAGACAGACAGACAGACAGACAGACAGACAGACAGACAGACAGACAGACAGACAGACAGACAGACAGACAGACAGACAGACAGACAGACAGACAGACAGACAGACAGACAGACAGACAGACAGACAGACAGACAGACAGACAGACAGACAGACAGACAGACAGACAGACAGACAGACAGACAGACAGACAGACAGACAGACAGACAGACAGACAGACAGACAGACAGACAGACAGACAGACAGACAGACAGACAGACAGACAGACAGACAGACAGACAGACAGACAGACAGACAGACAGACAGACAGACAGACAGACAGACAGACAGACAGACAGACAGACAGACAGACAGACAGACAGACAGACAGACAGACAGACAGACAGACAGACAGACAGACAGACAGACAGACAGACAGACAGACAGACAGACAGACAGACAGACAGACAGACAGACAGACAGACAGACAGACAGACAGACAGACAGACAGACAGACAGACAGACAGACAGACAGACAGACAGACAGACAGACAGACAGACAGACAGACAGACAGACAGACAGACAGACAGACAGACAGACAGACAGACAGACAGACAGACAGACAGACAGACAGACAGACAGACAGACAGACAGACAGACAGACAGACAGACAGACAGACAGACAGACAGACAGACAGACAGACAGACAGACAGACAGACAGACAGACAGACAGACAGACAGACAGACAGACAGACAGACAGACAGACAGACAGACAGACAGACAGACAGACAGACAGACAGACAGACAGACAGACAGACAGACAGACAGACAGACAGACAGACAGACAGACAGACAGACAGACAGACAGACAGACAGACAGACAGACAGACAGACAGACAGACAGACAGACAGACAGACAGACAGACAGACAGACAGACAGACAGACAGACAGACAGACAGACAGACAGACAGACAGACAGACAGACAGACAGACAGACAGACAGACAGACAGACAGACAGACAGACAGACAGACAGACAGACAGACAGACAGACAGACAGACAGACAGACAGACAGACAGACAGACAGACAGACAGACAGACAGACAGACAGACAGACAGACAGACAGACAGACAGACAGACAGACAGACAGACAGACAGACAGACAGACAGACAGACAGACAGACAGACAGACAGACAGACAGACAGACAGACAGACAGACAGACAGACAGACAGACAGACAGACAGACAGACAGACAGACAGACAGACAGACAGACAGACAGACAGACAGACAGACAGACAGACAGACAGACAGACAGACAGACAGACAGACAGACAGACAGACAGACAGACAGACAGACAGACAGACAGACAGACAGACAGACAGACAGACAGACAGACAGACAGACAGACAGACAGACAGACAGACAGACAGACAGACAGACAGACAGACAGACAGACAGACAGACAGACAGACAGACAGACAGACAGACAGACAGACAGACAGACAGACAGACAGACAGACAGACAGACAGACAGACAGACAGACAGACAGACAGACAGACAGACAGACAGACAGACAGACAGACAGACAGACAGACAGACAGACAGACAGACAGACAGACAGACAGACAGACAGACAGACAGACAGACAGACAGACAGACAGACAGACAGACAGACAGACAGACAGACAGACAGACAGACAGACAGACAGACAGACAGACAGACAGACAGACAGACAGACAGACAGACAGACAGACAGACAGACAGACAGACAGACAGACAGACAGACAGACAGACAGACAGACAGACAGACAGACAGACAGACAGACAGACAGACAGACAGACAGACAGACAGACAGACAGACAGACAGACAGACAGACAGACAGACAGACAGACAGACAGACAGACAGACAGACAGACAGACAGACAGACAGACAGACAGACAGACAGACAGACAGACAGACAGACAGACAGACAGACAGACAGACAGACAGACAGACAGACAGACAGACAGACAGACAGACAGACAGACAGACAGACAGACAGACAGACAGACAGACAGACAGACAGACAGACAGACAGACAGACAGACAGACAGACAGACAGACAGACAGACAGACAGACAGACAGACAGACAGACAGACAGACAGACAGACAGACAGACAGACAGACAGACAGACAGACAGACAGACAGACAGACAGACAGACAGACAGACAGACAGACAGACAGACAGACAGACAGACAGACAGACAGACAGACAGACAGACAGACAGACAGACAGACAGACAGACAGACAGACAGACAGACAGACAGACAGACAGACAGACAGACAGACAGACAGACAGACAGACAGACAGACAGACAGACAGACAGACAGACAGACAGACAGACAGACAGACAGACAGACAGACAGACAGACAGACAGACAGACAGACAGACAGACAGACAGACAGACAGACAGACAGACAGACAGACAGACAGACAGACAGACAGACAGACAGACAGACAGACAGACAGACAGACAGACAGACAGACAGACAGACAGACAGACAGACAGACAGACAGACAGACAGACAGACAGACAGACAGACAGACAGACAGACAGACAGACAGACAGACAGACAGACAGACAGACAGACAGACAGACAGACAGACAGACAGACAGACAGACAGACAGACAGACAGACAGACAGACAGACAGACAGACAGACAGACAGACAGACAGACAGACAGACAGACAGACAGACAGACAGACAGACAGACAGACAGACAGACAGACAGACAGACAGACAGACAGACAGACAGACAGACAGACAGACAGACAGACAGACAGACAGACAGACAGACAGACAGACAGACAGACAGACAGACAGACAGACAGACAGACAGACAGACAGACAGACAGACAGACAGACAGACAGACAGACAGACAGACAGACAGACAGACAGACAGACAGACAGACAGACAGACAGACAGACAGACAGACAGACAGACAGACAGACAGACAGACAGACAGACAGACAGACAGACAGACAGACAGACAGACAGACAGACAGACAGACAGACAGACAGACAGACAGACAGACAGACAGACAGACAGACAGACAGACAGACAGACAGACAGACAGACAGACAGACAGACAGACAGACAGACAGACAGACAGACAGACAGACAGACAGACAGACAGACAGACAGACAGACAGACAGACAGACAGACAGACAGACAGACAGACAGACAGACAGACAGACAGACAGACAGACAGACAGACAGACAGACAGACAGACAGACAGACAGACAGACAGACAGACAGACAGACAGACAGACAGACAGACAGACAGACAGACAGACAGACAGACAGACAGACAGACAGACAGACAGACAGACAGACAGACAGACAGACAGACAGACAGACAGACAGACAGACAGACAGACAGACAGACAGACAGACAGACAGACAGACAGACAGACAGACAGACAGACAGACAGACAGACAGACAGACAGACAGACAGACAGACAGACAGACAGACAGACAGACAGACAGACAGACAGACAGACAGACAGACAGACAGACAGACAGACAGACAGACAGACAGACAGACAGACAGACAGACAGACAGACAGACAGACAGACAGACAGACAGACAGACAGACAGACAGACAGACAGACAGACAGACAGACAGACAGACAGACAGACAGACAGACAGACAGACAGACAGACAGACAGACAGACAGACAGACAGACAGACAGACAGACAGACAGACAGACAGACAGACAGACAGACAGACAGACAGACAGACAGACAGACAGACAGACAGACAGACAGACAGACAGACAGACAGACAGACAGACAGACAGACAGACAGACAGACAGACAGACAGACAGACAGACAGACAGACAGACAGACAGACAGACAGACAGACAGACAGACAGACAGACAGACAGACAGACAGACAGACAGACAGACAGACAGACAGACAGACAGACAGACAGACAGACAGACAGACAGACAGACAGACAGACAGACAGACAGACAGACAGACAGACAGACAGACAGACAGACAGACAGACAGACAGACAGACAGACAGACAGACAGACAGACAGACAGACAGACAGACAGACAGACAGACAGACAGACAGACAGACAGACAGACAGACAGACAGACAGACAGACAGACAGACAGACAGACAGACAGACAGACAGACAGACAGACAGACAGACAGACAGACAGACAGACAGACAGACAGACAGACAGACAGACAGACAGACAGACAGACAGACAGACAGACAGACAGACAGACAGACAGACAGACAGACAGACAGACAGACAGACAGACAGACAGACAGACAGACAGACAGACAGACAGACAGACAGACAGACAGACAGACAGACAGACAGACAGACAGACAGACAGACAGACAGACAGACAGACAGACAGACAGACAGACAGACAGACAGACAGACAGACAGACAGACAGACAGACAGACAGACAGACAGACAGACAGACAGACAGACAGACAGACAGACAGACAGACAGACAGACAGACAGACAGACAGACAGACAGACAGACAGACAGACAGACAGACAGACAGACAGACAGACAGACAGACAGACAGACAGACAGACAGACAGACAGACAGACAGACAGACAGACAGACAGACAGACAGACAGACAGACAGACAGACAGACAGACAGACAGACAGACAGACAGACAGACAGACAGACAGACAGACAGACAGACAGACAGACAGACAGACAGACAGACAGACAGACAGACAGACAGACAGACAGACAGACAGACAGACAGACAGACAGACAGACAGACAGACAGACAGACAGACAGACAGACAGACAGACAGACAGACAGACAGACAGACAGACAGACAGACAGACAGACAGACAGACAGACAGACAGACAGACAGACAGACAGACAGACAGACAGACAGACAGACAGACAGACAGACAGACAGACAGACAGACAGACAGACAGACAGACAGACAGACAGACAGACAGACAGACAGACAGACAGACAGACAGACAGACAGACAGACAGACAGACAGACAGACAGACAGACAGACAGACAGACAGACAGACAGACAGACAGACAGACAGACAGACAGACAGACAGACAGACAGACAGACAGACAGACAGACAGACAGACAGACAGACAGACAGACAGACAGACAGACAGACAGACAGACAGACAGACAGACAGACAGACAGACAGACAGACAGACAGACAGACAGACAGACAGACAGACAGACAGACAGACAGACAGACAGACAGACAGACAGACAGACAGACAGACAGACAGACAGACAGACAGACAGACAGACAGACAGACAGACAGACAGACAGACAGACAGACAGACAGACAGACAGACAGACAGACAGACAGACAGACAGACAGACAGACAGACAGACAGACAGACAGACAGACAGACAGACAGACAGACAGACAGACAGACAGACAGACAGACAGACAGACAGACAGACAGACAGACAGACAGACAGACAGACAGACAGACAGACAGACAGACAGACAGACAGACAGACAGACAGACAGACAGACAGACAGACAGACAGACAGACAGACAGACAGACAGACAGACAGACAGACAGACAGACAGACAGACAGACAGACAGACAGACAGACAGACAGACAGACAGACAGACAGACAGACAGACAGACAGACAGACAGACAGACAGACAGACAGACAGACAGACAGACAGACAGACAGACAGACAGACAGACAGACAGACAGACAGACAGACAGACAGACAGACAGACAGACAGACAGACAGACAGACAGACAGACAGACAGACAGACAGACAGACAGACAGACAGACAGACAGACAGACAGACAGACAGACAGACAGACAGACAGACAGACAGACAGACAGACAGACAGACAGACAGACAGACAGACAGACAGACAGACAGACAGACAGACAGACAGACAGACAGACAGACAGACAGACAGACAGACAGACAGACAGACAGACAGACAGACAGACAGACAGACAGACAGACAGACAGACAGACAGACAGACAGACAGACAGACAGACAGACAGACAGACAGACAGACAGACAGACAGACAGACAGACAGACAGACAGACAGACAGACAGACAGACAGACAGACAGACAGACAGACAGACAGACAGACAGACAGACAGACAGACAGACAGACAGACAGACAGACAGACAGACAGACAGACAGACAGACAGACAGACAGACAGACAGACAGACAGACAGACAGACAGACAGACAGACAGACAGACAGACAGACAGACAGACAGACAGACAGACAGACAGACAGACAGACAGACAGACAGACAGACAGACAGACAGACAGACAGACAGACAGACAGACAGACAGACAGACAGACAGACAGACAGACAGACAGACAGACAGACAGACAGACAGACAGACAGACAGACAGACAGACAGACAGACAGACAGACAGACAGACAGACAGACAGACAGACAGACAGACAGACAGACAGACAGACAGACAGACAGACAGACAGACAGACAGACAGACAGACAGACAGACAGACAGACAGACAGACAGACAGACAGACAGACAGACAGACAGACAGACAGACAGACAGACAGACAGACAGACAGACAGACAGACAGACAGACAGACAGACAGACAGACAGACAGACAGACAGACAGACAGACAGACAGACAGACAGACAGACAGACAGACAGACAGACAGACAGACAGACAGACAGACAGACAGACAGACAGACAGACAGACAGACAGACAGACAGACAGACAGACAGACAGACAGACAGACAGACAGACAGACAGACAGACAGACAGACAGACAGACA
>CAWUER010000229.1:0-29173 GCA_963921195.1 Pegoplata infirma
GTCTCAGAATCTGAGACTTTTTCTATAAGAAAAATGTCTCAGAATCTGAGACTTTTTCTATAAGAAAAATGTCTCAGAATCTGAGACTTTTTCTATAAGAAAAATGTCTCAGAATCTGAGACTTTTTCTATAAGAAAAATGTCTCAGAATCTGAGACTTTTTCTATAAGAAAAATGTCTCAGAATCTGAGACTTTTTCTATAAGAAAAATGTCTCAGAATCTGAGAGTTTTTCTATAAGAAAAATGTCTCAGAATCTGAGACTTTTTCTATAAGAAAAATGTCTCAGAATCTGAGACTTTTTCTATAAGAAAAATGTCTCAGAATCTGAGACTTTTTCTATAAGAAAAATGTCTCAGAATCTGAGACTTTTTCTATAAGAAAAATGTCTCAGAATCTGAGACTTTTTCTATAAGAAAAATGTCTCAGAATCTGAGACTTTTTCTATAAGAAAAATGTCTCAGAATCTGAGACTTTTTCTATAAGAAAAATGTCTCAGAATCTGAGACTTTTTCTATAAGAAAAATGTCTCAGAATCTGAGACTTTTTCTATAAGAAAAATGTCTCAGAATCTGAGCATTTTCTGTAAGAAAAATGTCTCAGAATCTGAGACTTTTTCTATAAGAATAATTTATTTAGCTTACACTTTCTAAACCACCATGTTTATGTTCAAACGTGAAGGGCTGTCACTTCTAAACAATCAAATAAGCGGCTTCCCTTTCGATCTAAAATAGTCTTTCATTGCTTTTATTTCCTTTTATTATTTTGCATCCTCTATCATTCTATTTCTGATTTCTTTGGAGAAATTGTAAAAATATCTGTAAAAAATGTATAATAAATAAAACGATTTTAGAATTTATTTATACATATACATATGTATGTTTTTATTTTAATGGAAACAATTTACCATCATGGAACACCAAAACTTTATCCTTAATATTTCCCTTAAATTGAGTTGAACGCATTGTAATTGGAGAAACCGCATGAATTTACTTTTTTAAGATTTATCCCGTTTTTATTCGTATTTAAAGTTTTTGTTCAAGTTTCCAAAAATTATTTCTCTTATTTGAATAAAGTTTTGACATTTTCAATAATACTATTAAATCATGTACGATTACATATTATGTGTCTGAAACAAATTTTACATACAAAAAATTTATATTTAAAGTGAAAGTGTTTATAATCTTATAAACATGTTTCAAAACACACAATGTACAACACTTTGTGTTTAATTCTTTACAAATTAATGCGTAACTAATTTTTTAAACACTCCGTGCTTAACGGTACGCCTTTTCTGTAAATATACATGAAAATTTACTAACTTAATAATAGTAAAGTTACATGAATTTTTTAGAGTGTAGTTGTTAAAGAAATTTTTAGTAAAAAACGGTCGAAATACAAAGGTGATGATAATTTATTGAAAATAAACATTTTAAAAGAAAACGGAGATAGTTTCGAGTTTTCACTGTCATCACGAGAAATGGGATTATATAAATTATATATAATATAATATATATAGGTTAGGTTAGGTTGTAAGTGGCTGTTGACGTTTTACGTCAACACACGTAGACTCTGAGGTCCATTGTGATACCACGGGATCGTAATAGGTTTCCCTACTAGTCCCTGTCGTTAAACCAGTTTGAGCTTCTTATGAAACTCCTTAGATGTTGAATTTTGACATCCGACAAATCAGAAAGATCGTACAGCTCCCCAGATCCCAGTGAAGCAAGTCGCTGACCAGAAAGTGCTGGGCAATGGCAAATAAAGTGTTCGATAGTTTCCAACTCCTCTTCATCCATGCAACTTCGGCAAAAGTCATTCGACGGCACATTTAACCGCTCTGCGTGCTTCCCTATAAGACAGTGTCCGGTAATTATAGAAACCACCGTCGAAATCTCTCCTCTTGGAAGCGATATCAGCTCACTTGTGCGGCCCTGATTAAGAGAAGGCCAAATCAGTCGTGTTGTCTCACACGTCCATCCATTTGCCCATCTTTGATTAGTCTCCGTCGCAGAACAAAGCCGTAAAATATATAATATAATTATATATAATATAATGTTCGAGATTTTGGATAAAAAAATAGTGAAGCCCTCTCCTATATGTGATTGCATACACTAAGAAAATTATGTCATTAACTGTTTGTAGGTTATTTTAAAAAGTAATCAGTAAAGTTATTTTAAAAGAAAAATCAGTTATTTTATAAAGGATTTAATTTTTTTACTATTTCTGTAGTTTAAAAAATATAATTTACTGTCTTAAAAACGAATTTTCTGTTACATTCATTTTCGGCAGTAAAAAATTTCTTCTACAGTTTTACTGTTTTTCAATACAAAATAAGTGAATATTCAGTAGTTTTTTAATGTTTTGGTTAGTCATTAAATTAACATTTAAAATTGACTGTAATGTGTTTTTATTTTAAGTGAAAAAACAGTGGAATGGTTTTTAAATAAAATTTCATTTGTTTTAAGTGAATATTCACTGGAATTTACCTACATAATTTTTTGAGTGTACCACTTTATATACAAAAAATTAAGTACTTTACCAGAGCTTTATATTAAAATTTGGTAAAAAAAAACTCTGGCAAAGCACTTGCAAAGCTCTTTCCTATGTGTAATTGCATACTACTTTATATACTAAAAAATAAAGTGTTTTACCAGAACCTTATTTTTTGTACCGTCATATTTTTCTGCTTGGGATTGTTAATGAATTTTTGTATTCCAAAATTGTTTTTTTCCCTAAAAACATTTTTTGACTGCGGAAAATTTTCAACAAACATTTTAGGACTTCTAAAATTTTATGAAATTTAGTTTTTAAATCTTTTTAATAATTCTTTACACCAAAACGCAAAAAAAATGTGTCTGGGAATCAGAAAATTTACAAAAAAAATCATTTTTGTAAAATAACTGTTTTTTTTTGTAGATCAACTAGAATCTTCGTAAAAATTTTTTCTAAATGTTGTCAACTTTTTTTTTTAATCTTTTCAATAAAAAAAAAAAATTGTCCGGGACTTGGAAAGTTAAAAAAAAGTTAAAAAAAATGTTTTTTTCTTGTTAAACAACATAAATTCTCATAATTACATAATTTTTGTAAAATAATATTTTTTATGTAAATCAATTAGAATCCTCGTAATAAAAACTTTCCCAGCAAAATTTTCTGTTCCAAATAATCGGTTCCAGAACGCACCAAATTACCCTGCAACCGTTTCTACTTAACATTCCAGAATCAATGATATTTGTTTGAAATTGTCCCGAAAGCAATCGTTTTTTAGAGCAAGTAGTTTTTTTGAAAAATAATTTTACATAGAAAATGTTGTTGTGATTACCGTAGAATATGTTCAAGAATCTATTTAACCAAGAATTTGTTCCAAAAAATTTTCCTGGGTTGTTGTAAAATTATAGTTTTTTTTTATGTAAAATGACGTTTCAAAATGATAGAATACAATTACGAAAATAAATTTGTAAAATTACCAATAAAACTGTAGTTCTCGTTTGAGCAAAGTACAAGAATTTTTGTTAAAAAACAAGGAAAATTGTTAAATATTGAATGAATGGGATTACAAGGCATTTTACCAGGCGTTTTACAAGTTTTTTTTTTTTGAGTGTACTCCGTACTCTATGGACTCCAACCAATTCGAATTTTCATATGAGAATCCCTGCTTATTTTTTTGTTGACTTTTGTAGCACAGTGAAATTGAAATCGTGTGTATAAGTTGTTGTTTAATTCACATCAAGTTTTTTTTATACCATTTGTAGGTGAAAAATAGTTTTCAGGAAATAAGTCATCATTGAAATAAAATTGTTGCCCTTAGGGTTAAGGCATTGACCAAATGAGTTCTGCATCCTTAAGAACAATGTTTAGGCTTTACAGTCGACTTATTTTGAAGTTGCTATCAAATCGGGTTCATCCCCCATGAGCTTTCAAAAATGTCCAAAACGGAAAATTTTTTAACTTTCACTTCAATTTTCTCAAAAGCCTGATGTGATAGAAAAGTTTGGATACCAGGACTGTGATCACGTAAAACGATAGTTGACTATCGTCGATTTTTGGAGCCTTGTTGCTCCTAAACTAATCAAAATGTTTCCAAATTTTTTAATGTTTCTGAATTATACAACACTCTTTAATAATTTAATAAAGAAAAACTTTCAAATTTCCCTTCAAAACGATATGTATTTTGATGTCGTTTATGCATCGTCTATCGTTTTCGTTTTATATGATAAGCCCCCTTAGGAAGTGGAAATAGGGGTAAGGTATGTTCAAGAAAAATGTTGGGGGCAGAAAATTATTGGAGGTTCTTCTCAAATTGCACCCCTCCATGGGCAGTTTTAGGGCAGTTGTGGGGCTTTTTGAGGATTTTACCCTCTTTATGCCCAATTTGACCCCGATGAGGAGCCATATGGCCCCTCCCCACCGCCCTTATTTGTTGGCTTATGCTTTCTTTTTTGAACCTATCAAAATTAGAGAGTGTCCCGGATCGAACTCGAAAACTGGTGAGCTATCCCACGCCTAATAGTGCAAATTGAAGAACAGTTTTTTGTGTTCCAAAGTTAAAAAAAAAAAATCGTAGATATCCCACTCGCATCCCACTAAGCGACCTCATAACTCTTAAAGGAAATCACCTGAGCTTCTTTTGAATCAAAAAAAAAAAAAAAGGGCCCAATTTGAGGAAAAAGTCAAAAAAGTTTTAGATTTTTAAGAAAAAAATTCAAAAATTTATTTTTTATTTTTTTATATTTTTTTTTCGAAAGACTGAACAAATAGCTAACTAAACTCTTTGGGACACATTTTGCTAACAACAATAGGTAAGAAGTAACATGGATGAGAATAAACACCTCTTTGGCCAAAATGTCAAATTTCGACCCCCTCTAACTCAGAGAGTCCTTGACCGATCTCGCTGAAAAATTGTGTCTGAACTACTATCCAATAGGACTAACCTTGGTGCAAATTTCATCCCGATCGGAAGACATCGGTTTCAAAAGTTGTGTCAGTTGACACGAAAACCCCCATATATATTATTGATCCATGATCGATTCTAAGACATTTTGTGAATGTCCGTCTGTCCGTCCGTTCGTCCGCCTGTCTGCAGATGGCACGATGCAGTCCAAAATAAAAGAGCTTTCCTCCTGAAATTTAGCACGAATATTTCTTATGGTCCTAGGCAGGATAAGTTCGGAAATGGGCAAAATCGGACAGGAGGGGGAAAAGTTTCCTCTTGAAGAATTGAACCAACATCTGAAAAAATACATTTGTATACCCTACACCACACTGTGGTACAGGGTGTAATGAGTTTGTGCTGATGTTTGTAACTACCCGAAATATTGGTCCTAGACCCACCTTTAAGTATCGATCGACTCATAATCACTTTTTGAGTCGATTTAGCGATGTCAGTCCTTCTGTCCGTCTGGCTGTCTGTGCATGTAAACGGTGTAAACACGATACAGGTCGCAATTTTTAATCAATTGACTTGAAATTTGAAACTTAAGCCTCTTTTGGCCCAAGGACGAAGCCTATTGAAATTAAAAAAAATCGGTTTATATTTAGACCTAGCCCCCATACAAAGGTCATCTTTAGTTTTGGCTCAAATGACTATAATAACCGTGTTATAACAGGTATCTTTTCGAAATTTGGCAGGTAAACGTGTTTTGTATTCACAAATGACCTTCCCGATTTTCACATAAATCTTTCAAATTTCATGAAAATTGAGTTTGTTTAACGCGTACTTAAATAACCTTACCAAATCTGATAATCATCGGACCAGTTTTGAACTTAGGCTCCTCGTGAAAATTTCGCCCGATATTCATTTGAAGCGGTTTATTGTCAACAAATAGAAGCCTTTATCACTCAAATTTGATTTGTGAGTGTTTTTTACACTTAATAAAGATTTGACAAAATATAGATCTAATCGGTCCATCGGACCTATTTTTCGGGAAACTCTAGTGAAGGGTATTATATGGTCGGTCTTGACCGACAATAATTTGTTTACTTGTTTTTTTGTATTTTTGTTAAATAAATGAAACATTTGGTATATTTATCGCGTTGGGAAGGTGCCCTCAACGTCCCCACTGAAACCACCCCCCCCCCCCCCCCCCAAAAAAAAAAAACCCCTGACAATTTTTTTTTTTTATTTTTTTTACATTTTGGAGGGTATAAAACTTTCGGCACAGCCGAATTTAACACTCTCACTTGTTTTCACTCCAAAAGTTCTATCGTAGGGCGCCACGGGTTAAGTTGTACGAATTTGAAAGATAGTGTCAAGCCTAATGAAAAATTCAAGGGAAAGAAATTTTTAGTTTTTTTTAACTTCTTGAACGCAATTTTTTGCAAGTTTCAAATTTTCAAATTGTTCGTATACAGTGCACCAAAATTAATAAATATGTTGTGCAGTAATACATATTTTTATACCCTCCAACAACAGTGTGTATACTCACTTTGACATTCCTTGTTAAACGCATCGAAATATTGGTCGGGGATACCATAAGGTAAATGTATTATTGATCCATGATCTATTCTAAGACAGCCTCTGAATTCCGTCCGTCTTTATATAACACAACGCAGTCTAAAATAAAAAAGCTTGACTGCTGAAATTTGGCAAAAGTTTGTGTTATGATTGTCAGCAGTTTGTAAATGGGCAAAATCGGGCTAGTGGAAAAAAGTTTCCCCTTAAAGAAAAAAGCCAACCTCTAATAACGCCAAATGAAATCACTTGTATATCAACAGAGTTCAAAGTACTGCGCTTGGACCCAGGGAATAAGACTTGTTTAAGGCCTATAAGAAAATAAAATTAAAAATCGGAAGAATTTTTTTTTTTTCATCTTTTGGGTAGCAGGTGACTCTGGTGAACAATCCCATTATTACACACTTTTCTCCAACATTTAAACTTTATCTTAAATCTCTAATGATTACCTCAAAAATTATACTGAAATTTGTACGTACTAATTGTTCCTTTGTGGTCTTTCGTTTTTCTTTTCAATAATAGAATACAGCAACACCCACCAGGACAACACCTCCACCGCATCAATTATCGGTTACTTGGGCAACACCACCGTGTGGTACAAATGAGAGGGAATTAAAAACTAAACCAGCACCAGCAACACCAGGTGGAATAGAGTTAAATGAAACAACAGGAAGAAAAAGGTAAATAATTTCTAAGAAAAACTTACAAAGAAAAATTAACATGTAAATTGCAGTACAATGAATAAACAAAAAAAAAAACTGGGAAATTTATAAACATCTGCAGTATATAAATATTTTAAAGAATTTTTAAGTTTAAATAAATTAAAAAAAAAACTTAAGGACAACTAAAGAATGCGCTCCATATAGCAGTTTTACAAGGGAAGTATTCCAACCCTTATGAACCGATTTGCATGAAACTTAAAACATACTTATGGGGGGGGGGGGGGATATCTTAAATGAACACACTTTTGAAACCAATGTCATCCGAAACGAATGTCAATATGAGATCTATTGAGTAGTAATTACCACACCAGTTCTGAACGAGATCGGTGAAAAACTCACTGACAAGGGAAGTCTCCCTAGTGTCACCCGCGGATATTTATGGAATTGGTTTTATTTTGTAGATCAGAAAAAATTAAGGGACGCTTATTTTTTTTAGCGGCCCAAATTCATATTTAGGGAGTAAAAAGGAGGGGGAAAGACAATGCAATTTTTCAGTTTTTTTCGTTTATCTCCTATATTATGCAAATAAACCTAACCAGGCAGAAACTGCCAACCGTTCCAAAGAAAAAGTCTCGGCAAAGCACTTTATTTTTTGTGTAGAAGGTAGTATGAATTCGAAAAAGAGCTTTCCAAGCGCTTTGCCAATGTTTTTCTATTTAAATCCGTTCAAAGAATAAATTTTTTATTAAAATTTATTAATTTTCATAACAATTGGAATATTTTTTATTTCCCTGTAGGATAAGTGATAGTTCTCATGATATGTCACTTATACACAATGACCTACATATTACAAACTTGACACCTTTTATGTAAAAATACCAGTTTCTTTCGTGAGGAAGTGTCTTAAACTCCGGATACATCACCCTTAAACTCCGGATACATCACCCTTAAACTCCGGATACATACTCGTTTCGGTTCAATACACCACTTTTTTCGGGACTTTTCCAAATTTTTTCCTAAAAGCATTTTTAAATTTTTTATTCCAAAACTCAAAGAAATTGCAAAAAAAAATTTGCGGGACTTAGAAAATTGTTCAAAGTTTGTTCAAAATTTGTTTATCCTAATAAATGAGTCAATAAATTTTTTTTATATACGTCCCATTTTTTTGTTCTAAAAGTGCTATAATAGTACCATATTTTTTGTTTTTAAAGCGCTATTAAAGCGCTTTAAAATAGCAACGGCATACCGTTTACCGTGGTTATCATTTTGAACGCTGGGAGAGTACTAAACTGTGATGCTTTCCCAGCACACAGGCGACCATAAAGGGTACTTTGCCAGCGCTCTTCCGTTCCTATTTTTGTGCTAATTTTCTACATGTGCTAATAACGTGTCCAAACATGCACAACTTTTCGTCATATTGAGTAAAATACCAAAATTTTAGGACATTTTGGTTAATAAGTCGAAAAATATTAACTTCTTTGGCCCGTTGTTAGCACCACGAGATAGGTATTTTTAATACCTTTAATCTGATATCACACATGCCTATATTTATTTTGTTTAAATAGGCGTAAATCGTAAAAAACTGAAATTTCCCCCATACAAATCAACCCCCTCCCTAAAAATAAGTTTAGGCCGCTAAAAAAAATACGTGTCGAATTAATTTCGTTCTTAACACCATATCCAAATTTCATGAAGATCGGAGGGTGACACCAGGGGGACTTCCCTTGTGAGTGAGAGGGGGTCGAATTTTTACGTTTAAGTCAACATGCACCTATTTCGGATTTATATAACTTTTCAGCTATTGCATTCAGAAAGTTTTGTTCAAAACGTTTTTGACTGACTTTTTTTAATCTTTTCCAAAAAAAAAAAAATCTAGACCCCAAAATTTGGACGATTTTTTTCTAAATCGAAACTATTTTTGACTTTTTTTAACAAAAATCACTTTTTTATATTATTTTTTTGCTCAAAAGAAAGCTTATGCTTTTTCCTATGAGACCTATGTGGTCCACTAGTGGGCTAAGACTTATTTATCTTAAAAAATTACGGCAAATTTTTGGAAATTTTAACGAATAAATTGGGAATTAGGGGATTCATTTAAAAAAATCAAAAAATTTTTTTTACTAGCACATTTTCTGTAGTAACTCAGCGAGTTTTTTACCGATCTCGTTCAGAATTGGTGTGGTAACTACTACCCAATAGATCTCATATTTGTGCAAGTTCGAGCCCGATCGGATTAAAAAACATCAGAAAAAACATTTAGGTTTTAAAAGTGTGTTCACTTGAGATATTTTCCTCCATATATAAAAAACACAATTCTAAGGTTGGGATGTCGGTCGCGGCTTATCGGGCATATTGGGGATTTGTTCTGAAATTGTCAAAGATATTTTTTTGCCTTGTGTTCGAGAAAAAAATGTTGAACATTGCACTATGATTATATTTTACAATAGAGCTAAAACACCTCAATTCAACCGATGAGTTGACCTCACCTCCTTCAAATTTAATGAAATTCGGTACAGGGGTTTAGTTTAACCAAAAAGAGATTGCACAAATTTTTTAAGCTTCTAGTCCTTCTAGTTTTCGAGATATGGGGTCATGGAAATTGGGAAAATCGTATATATTTGACAAAAGTGTTTTGACATAAATAAAAATATCTCAAAAAGTAATAAAGACACAGATCTCGTTCAGGTTTCAACTAATAGGTAATAAGACAGCCTTTAAAATGACATTCACAAAGATTTTCTTCTGAAAAAGGTCAAAGGTCGTTATTTTAACCATATATTTTGGAGAGCTATATCTCAAAAAACGATATTTTTAAAATTTTGAAAAAAATATATGTTATAAAGGATAACCGAAACTACTTAAGTTTAAATTTTCAGGATGGAGACTTCATTGGAACTTTTAATATTGATAGAAAGGTAGTAACAGGTAAGAAAAAAAGTGTTTTTTCCCCTTAGAAAAAAATATATTTTTTTTGTCCTTGAGATTTTGGTACCAAAGTTCACTTTTCTGAATGTTTTTGGGGTGCTGAGTCCAAATATGAGCTTTGAACTGGCCTATCACTATAAGTTTCCGAGATATCATCACATAAATGTGTGAAAATCGCTAAAATGCTATTGCTGTGTTTTTTTGACCATTAAGGTGCAGATATCTTGAAAAGTAATAGCGGTAGGCCAGTTCTAAGGTCATATTTGGACTCAGCACGTCAAAAACATACAGAAAAGTGAACTTTGGTACCAAAATCTCAAGGACAAAAAAAATATTTTTTTTTCTAAGGGGAAAAACATCTTTTTTTCTTACCTGTTACTACCTTTCTATCAATATTAAAAGTTCCAATGAAGTCTCCATCCTGAAAATTTAAACTTAAGTAGTTTAGGTGATCCTTAATAACATATATTTTTTTAAAAATTTTAAAAATATCGTTTTTTGAGATATAGCTCTCCAAAATATAAGGTTAAAACAATGACCTTTGACCTTTTTCAGAATAAAATCTTTGTGAATGTCATTTTAAAGGCTGTTTTATTACATATTATTTGAAACCTAAACGAGATCCGTATCGTTATTACTTTTTGAGATATCTTTATTTATGTCAGAAAAGTTTTTTTTAATATATACGATTTTTACAATTTTCAAGACCCCATATCTCGGGAAGAAAAACTACCAGAAGTCCAAAATTTTAGCACGATCATTTTTTTGTAAGGGCCCAACTATATTCCAAGTTTCATCAAATTCGAAAGGGGTAAGGTCAAAAATGCTACTTTTTTCGGTTGAATTGAGCTGTTTTTACTCAATAATGGGGTATATTACGTATGAGTAATATTAACTCTTAAGAAACATTTAAAATAGAGATGGGATCGTGAGTGAGTTTTTTGACGATCACGCATGCTTACGAAGCAAAAATTTTAATCACGCAAGAGTAGAAAAAAATTTTGTCACGGGCACGATACTCACGTGAGCGTTTCTTAAGAGTTAATATTACTCATACGCATTCGTAATATACCCCAATATTGTAAAATATTCAACAGGGCAAAAAACATCACTGAAAACTTCAGAACAGATAGTTATACACCTTAACTATTTTCTTGACCTGTAAAAAAAAATTAAATAGTGGCATGTTTTTTGATAAATAAAGTTTACACTAAAAAAAACTTGTAAAACGACAAGAAAATTTTGTTAATTTTTTTTTTTGCTACCTTCTATTTGACAACAATTCCTTTTAATGTTACAAGCTTTTTACCAATAATTTAGTAATTTTACAAGGTTTTTACCAATAAAATTGTAAATTTATAAATTTTTTCACTCGATAAAATTTACACCGAGGTTTCGTAGTTTTACTAGATTTTTTGCTACCTCCTATTTTACTAGAATTCCTAGTAAAAATTTCGAGTTTTTTCATAATTTTACAAGACTTTCCCAATAAATTTACAACTTTTTAAGAGCAATAAAACTTACAAGGAAATCTCGCGAATTTACTAGGTTTTTTTTATAAATTTTTTTTTGGAAATTTGTAAAATTACAAAAAAATTAAAAATTTTATGTTAAAAACAAGGAAAACTGTCAAATATTGGTAAAATGGGATAACAAGAATTTTTCTAGTAAGTTGACAAGTTTTTTTTTCGCGTATAAGTTTAAAATTAAAAAATTCTGAACTTCTCCTAAAAATACAAAAAATCTATAAAAACTTTTTTTTTTTAAAAACATTACTGTGTTTCATTTAATTTGCATAAATAATGAAATATGGCCTGTGTTCTGTCTTTCACAACCTTTCAATTCACATGAAAATTTCAGAATCACATGAAATCAAGTTTAGTGTTTTGTTGATCACGTTTTCATTCGAAGTTAAAATCGAATAATTAAAATTAAAAAAATTATAAGGAAAAAAGTGCATTCGTTTTACTTTCACCAAAATTTATTTAAGTGAAAAAAAACGAAAAAAAATTCGGATGTGAAATCTAGAACACCAAAAAAAAATTCGGAAATTTTCATTTTCACACTTTTGATGTGAAATACTTTTTTGGAACAGCGGCCAAAGATACTTACAAGGGAAGTCTCCCTGGTCTCACCCTACGATCTTTATGAAATTTGGACATGTTGTTCAGAACGAAAATTAATTCGACACGTATTTTTTTAGCGGC
Organism: Pegoplata infirma; assembly: GCA_963921195.1. Classification (NCBI taxonomy): domain Eukaryota; kingdom Metazoa; phylum Arthropoda; class Insecta; order Diptera; family Anthomyiidae; genus Pegoplata; species Pegoplata infirma. The sequence continues at coordinate 12,244 of CAWUER010000229.1, forward strand.
CCAAATTAATTTTTAGGGGTTGTCGATTTGTATGGGCAAAAGTTGACCTTTTTCAGTTTTTTACGATATAAAAATATTTAAAATAGCTATCTCGTGATGCTAACAACGTGCCAAAAAAGTAAATATTATTCGACTTATTAACGGAAATGTCGCAAATTTTGGTACTTACTCAATATGACGAAAAGTTGTGCATGTTTGGACACGTTCTTTCCACTCGAAGATAGGTTTTCCCAAGACCTTTCATTTGATATGCAACAAGACTTGGTTTCTGTGCTTACTACACTCAAAATAATAAATTAGTAGATTTACTAATTTTTTTGCTAATGCTGGTTAGCTAACTTTTAGCAAATTTGTAGTTGAGATTAGCATGTTAGCAAAAATATCTTGTAAACTTCATTTAGTGTATTTGCAATTTTAAACAAAATTTGAACTAATTTTTTTTGGTAAATTTAAAATTGAGTTGACCAAATTTTTACAAGCTTTTTTGCTAATATTAGCAAAAATAAATGGTAAATTTTTTTTTATTTTCAGAAAACTTAAAATGACGCTATCTCGGAAACTAAGCCAGATAGAGCAAAATGGAGGCCATTTTTGGTTCTCGGGATCTCCATAGTATCGCTGGTCCTCTTCACATGTGTGGACCCTAATGGGTCCTAACTTTGGATCCAAAAAAGTTAGCATTTCCGAAAATTTTAAAATGCTCATAACTCGGTAAATATTTCCGACACAACAAAAAGTCCAAAAGCATTTTTGTAGCTCTCAACACGTAGCAAAATAATCAAAAGCTCTCCGAGAAATATTTTTGAAGTTATCGAGTTTTGTAACTCTCAAAACCCCGGTGGTCCCCTAAAATCACGTATCTCAAAAACTAAGCAAGGTAGAGCGACATGGACACAAATTTTGGATCAAAAACTATGACATTTTTAAGGAACCCAACTAGGTCTAGGCCCATCGGGGTCTGGACCTATCGGGTCCGAACCCAATGGGGTCCTCAAATGTACATGAACTAAGTTGAAATAAAAAAAAATTCAGTTAACTAATTTTTGGCAAAACATTTTTGCTAACTTTACCAAAAAAATTGTGGGTTCAAAATCAGCAAATTTTCTTTTAGCTTTTTATACCCTCCAACTACAGTATGAGGGTATACTCACTTTGTCATTCCGTGTGTAACGCATCAAAATATCGGTCTAGGACCCCATAAAGTATATATATTTATGATCAGTGATCGATTCTAAGACATTCTAGCGATGTCCGTCCTTCTGTCCGTCTGTCCGTCTGTAGTTAACACGATGCAGTCCAAAATAAAAGAGCTAGACTCCCGACATTGGGCACGAATATGTCTAATGTTCCTAGGCAGGTTAAGTTCGTAAAGGAGTAAAATCGGTCCAGGGGGAAAAAAGTTCCCCCTTGAGGAACTAAACCAACCTCTGAATAATACCATATTTTTACATGATTTTCTTTGTTTTTGTTTAACAAATGCAACATTTTTATGCTACAAGAAGTTCAAAATCCTGCATTTGGACCCACAGAATTAAAAAATGTCGTTTTTTCGGTCTGCCCCCCCCCCCCCCTTTTATGGGCGAGGAATATTTTTTTTTTTTAAATAAACTTGTATTTTTTTACAGCAAAAAGTATACGAATGAATTCTTAAATACATATTCGAGAAGAAATGCCCCCCCCCCAATTACCACTACCGACCCCCCCAAAAAAAAAAAAAAAAACGCCCCTGCAATTTTTTTTTTTATTTATTTGTATGTTGGAGGGTATAACAGATTCGGCACGGCCGAATTTAACACTCTCACTTGTTTTTGCTAACTTTGCAGTTTTTTTTTTTGAGTGTATAGGAGATAAACGCAAAAAACTGAAAAATTACCGTTCCTTCCACCCTCATTTTCACCCCCTAAAAGTGAATTTGGGCATTAAAAAAAAAGTACGTGTCCTTTTATTTTTCCTGCTCTACAAAATAAAATCAATTCCTTAAAGATCGGCGGGTAACACCAGGGAGACTGCCCTTGTTATTCAAAAAATTCTGAAATTTTCAATATTTGACCATGCCTACCACTTTTTTAAAAATCTTAAATTGAAGTTTTGTTATTTACAAAACTTCAATTTAAGTGCGAATACTTTGCAAATGATATCCTATTGATACCACAACTGTTCCACTACAGACAGTTGGTGTGGAATGCCTAATATATACATATATGTTTTTATACCCTCCACTCTAGTGATAGAGGGTATATATAAGTTTGTCATTCCGTTTGTAACACCTCGAAATATTGGTCTAGGACCCCATAAAGTGTATATATTTATGATCCTCGATCGATTTTAAGTCGATCTAGCGATGTCCATCCGTCCGTCCGTCCGTCCGTCTGTCTGTCTGTCCGTAGAAAACACGCTAACTTTTGAAAGACTTTACAGAGGCTACTGAAGTTTGGCATATATGTTTGTCATTTACCTGGTCAGGTTGGTATTGCAATCCAGCCAAATCGGTCCAGTGGTTCAAAAGTTATGAGCAAAAGAGTAAATTTCGGCAAGGGTGTTTCGCGAATTTACGAGATAAAAAACACGATAACTTTCGAAATACAACAATGAGACTACTGACGCTTGGCATGTATGTATCGTTCCCCGGGTCTGTTAGGTTTTAAATTTCAGCTCAATCGGTCCAGTGGTTCAAAAGTTATAAGTAAAACCCTGCATTTCAGATTAGTTTCATCTAAAATGCCACGTGTTTTAACAAGTTTTAAAAGCATTGGTGGTAACTAAACAATGCTTTTCAAACTTGTTTAATTTTAAAGCAATGCTTTTTAAACTTGTTTAGTTTTAAAAGCATTGGTAACTTAAAAACCTCACTCGAAAAAAAATTTACACTCAAAAAAAATTTTACGCTCAAAAAAATTTTACACTCACAAAAAAAAAATGTACACAAAAAAAAATTTAGTTTTTTTTTTTACAAAAATGACAATATTTTGTGTACATACGTACGTGCATTCATTCAGAAATATTTTTATAGTAAAAAAACATTACACTCGAAAAAAATTTTACACTCAAAAAAAATTAGTAATTTTTATTTTTTTAAATGACAAAAAAATAGTTTTTTACTCAAAATAAAATATTTCTAATCAATATTGTTAATTTTTTCACGTTAAAAAATGTACTACCCTTTAAAAAAATGCATTGTGGAGGGTATTCATAGATTCGGCAAAGTCGAATTTAACTTTTCTACTTGTTTTTATTAATTTACAAAAATCTAAAACTTTTGTCGCCGGGCGTCACGGGTTTATTTAATCTGATTGACCTAAAATTTTTACCAAGTAAGTTTTAGGCCTCGGATAATAAAAATTTGGCTGAACGTTCAAAATCGGGAAAAAAACTTTTTTGCCATGCCATAAAATGCCAGTCTAATAACACCGTCCTACAGCCAATATGTAACATGAACCGTATAATTTACGCCTAAATGTAGATATCAAATGGTTTCAAACTGCATTTACAGTTTTTCATTTTGTGATCTTGTTTCCTTTTAAAAGAACTACAGAGTTTTTAAGGATTTTATTTTGTAAAATATTTGCACTTGTCTTAAAATGTCACATTTGATGGCTAATGAAAGTGGAGAATTTTTATTAGTTTTTCTGTTTTTTAATTTTGCCATATCAGGAAAAACGATGTGAGAATGTCATTTCAAAACTTAATCAAAACATTTTGTAAAAAATTTTAAATAATATTGAAGGATAAAGTTTTGAAAGGACATTTTTTACCTCCCTTTTTTCCTAATATGTCAAATTAATAACATGGGAAAATTAGCGGAGATCCTTTTCTTTCATTACTGGTGGCATTCTAGGACAATCACAAATATTAAAAAATATACAAAAATTAAATCCTCTAAAACTTTGAAGTCACTTTAAGTGGAAACAGGATCACGAAATGAAAAACTGCAAATGCAGTTTTACTGCATTAACAATAAGGGCCTAATTTTGTAAAACGCAACGCGCCTTTTTATCTCGCGTTGGACAATTTTCTATTTTGTAAAATGCGAGCACTGAACAGCTGTTTTTTCGCGATGACTTACGTGTTTTTAGAACAAATTGTATGGGAAATGGAATTTTGTAAAACGCAAGAGAGTGTTTTTTCATCACTTGAAGTGTCAAAATGATCACTTAAATTTTCGGGGCGTTGATGTAACAAATATGCTTATAAATAGCAAAAAATAAGTAAATAATGTTGGAATATATAAACATTAGAGTGACTAAAAAAAAAATTTTGATGATGTACCCCCCTCAAAATTAACTTTGACATGTTTTATGAAGATTCCCAAAATATTTGGGCTCTAGCGATAATCTCCCGTGAGCTAAACCGCGTCAAAAAAGGGTCCAAAAATGGTATTTTTCATGAATAAAAAATTCAGTAAATTTTTTTTGTCCAATGAATGACTAAATATAATAGATATTTAGGAATTCTTTGATACTGCATTAAAACATTTTATAAACCTAACCACAGACTCGAGATAACAGGATAATTATGTCAGTTTTTTGATGCTTTTTAATTCGATTTTACTGAAAACTTAAATAACTTTGGTATTTTTTGTCCGATTTTCACCTATTATACATCGTTAGAAAGGTGTTGACCACCGCTTGGGATTTTAGTCAAAAATTAACCCTTAACTGCACTGTCTTACTTTTTTATAACATTTACTTCGACATCATTAAAAACCCATTTTATAACCACAAAAAGCGTATCTTTGTGCAGGAAACACGTTTAATTAATATATTTGGCCACAATTAATTTAACCCATGCATGATCAAAATATTTTGGCAAACATTTTTAAAAAAGTTTTTGCGGAAAGTATTACAACTAGCTTTCAATAATTTCCTCAAAAACTTTTTTAAAAATGTTTGCCAAAATATTTTGGTCATGCATGGGTTAAATTAATTGTGGCCAAATATATTAATTAAACGTGTTTCCTGCACAAAGATATGCTTTTTGTGGTTATAAAATGTTTTTTTTAATGATGTCGAAGTAAATGTTATAAAAAAGTAAGACAGTGCAGTTAAGGGTTAATTTTTGACTAAAATAAACAAAACCTTATTTAATTTTATTTTTTTAAAGTATTTCAACTAGCTTTCAATAATTTCCGCAAAAACTTTTTTAAAAATGTTTGCCAAAATATTTTGATCATGCATGGGTTAAATTAATTGTGGCCAAATATATTAATTAAACGTGTTTTCTGCACAAACATATGCTTTTTGTGGTTATAAAACGGGTTTTTAATGATGTCGAAGTAAATGTTATAAAAAAGTTAGACAGTGCAGTTAAGGGTTAATTTTTGACTAAAATCCCAAGCGGTGGTCAAAACCTTTCTAACGATGTATTAGAAGTGAAAATCGGACCAAAAATACCAAAGTTATTTAAGTTTTTAGTAAAATCGAATTGAAAAGCATCAAAAAACTGACATAAACATCTCGTTATCTCGAGTCTGTGGTTAGATTTTTAAAATGTTTTAATGCAGAATCAAAGAATTCCTAAATATCTATTATATTTGGTCATTCATTGGACAAAAAAAAATTACTGAATTTTTTATTCATGAAAAATACCATTTTTGGACCCTTTTTTGACGCGGTTTAGCTCACGGGAGATTATCGCTAGAGCCGAAATATTTTGGGAATCTTCATAAAACATGTCAAACTTCATTTTGAGGGGGGGTACAACTTTAACTTTTTTTTGCCCATATAAGGTGAGTCGGTCTAATAAACATACAATAAAAAAGTAATAAATGTGTTTAAAAAAACTTCTCCGGCGGAAGAAAAACATCGAAAATAGCAAAGCGTCTCGTTGTGTTTTTATCGCTTTTTTTCAACTAATTTACAGTGTTGCCAGTTTAGGGGTTTTGTCCCCAAATAGGGGAGTTTTTTTGGAAATTGGGGATGAAAAATTTGATTTGGGAATCCGGGGATTTCCTGGGGATGACACTGATTTTTTCGGGGATTTTTAGGGGATGAAATATTTTAGATAAACAAGTGTTTTTTAAATACATCAAACATAAAATAATGCTAAAATCGGTAAAATGAACTCTAGCTTTAATAATAAATAATTACGGAAAATTTACTTGGCCGAAAAAATAAATACGTGAACTCTACATTATTTTCGATCAATCGTGGTCCAAAAAAACCGCAAACGTAGGAATTGTGTGAGATGTATAAAGAAAAAAACTAATCTTTTTGATGGTGTCTGTCAAAACCGAAGTGTTATTATGTTATCATGCTTTTCTTTTTCTTTAAATCAAATTGTAGATTTTCATACATTTTCTATAGTATATCCTTTAAATCTATTATGAACAATTTCCAAAACTCACAAGTTTTTTCTATAGAAAAAAAAGACTAAATTACATCAATTGAAAATACTGGTCTCTTACGACTTCTTAAAATCGTAAAAATCAATACCACGTTTTGGATACCTATTCCGGAGTAAGTATTTATAAAAAGTTAAGGGTTTTTACAGCAATATGTACACTCAAAAAAAAAAAAATGTAAAGTTAGCAAAAAATTTTGTTAAATTTTACTAAAAAAGCACCTGATTTTGGGCCTACTAAATTTCTAGTTAATTTAACTAAAAATATTTAGCTAACTTTTGGTAGAATGAATGTAGCAAAAAAAAAAACGTAACTTTAACTAAAAATTTAGCTGAAAATTTCGTAACATTTTTAATGTACATATTTACAAAAAAATTAGTTGAATTCAGCTAAACTTTTTGTTACGCAAACTAATTTTAACAAAATATTTTGTAAATTTTTTTTTTATTTTTTCACAGTTTTTCAGTTCAGCTTAAGTAGAACTTATGAGATTTTCATAGGAGGCTACACAAGAAATTTTTTAATTAGTAATCACTCTTTTCACTTAACAAATATGTTACGAAAATCAGCAAATTAATTAGTAAAAATTCGTTAACTCAGTTTTAAAGTCAACAAAAAAAATTAATTCAAAATTTGTTCTAAACTAGTATTTTCGTAAATTGAACTTAACTAAAAAAGAAGTTAAAACGCTGATTTTAACTAAAAATTTGCTGAAAAGCCAGTTAACCCGACTTAACTAAAAAAAAATTGTTAACTTTACAGTTTTATTTTTTTGAGTGTATATCAAACTTTAAAAGAATTTCCGTTGCTGTTTTTAAAGGGTACAAACAATTTCTTAGGGCCGATGACTAATCTTTGCTGAGAAACCCATTGAGGGAATTCAAGATATAAAACAAGATTAAATCAAATTTGGACAAATAAAGTACTCTATCGGTGGTGTGTAAATTAAAAATTCATGAGTTATCTATCCCTGATAAAACATTTCGTTGGTTTTTGAATTTTATCTTAATACATGGCGGTTTCAAATGATGTGCTAATCGCTCAACACTCAACATGCACTTACACTTTTTAGCCAAGCTTCTGTGTAAAATACAACCCACCAAGTGTTTGTGCGTAAGTTAACCAAGTTTTTGTTCTAAAAAATTGGCTAAATTACTCAAAAGCACTTGATGGGTTGCAAGTGTTTTTGTGCGTCTAGTAAATTTTGAGAAAATTTTTTTTTGGGGATTTTTGGGGATGAGAAATTTTAATTTGGGGATGGCATCCAAAAAAAAACTGGCGACCCTGCTAATTTATGTTAATTTTTTTTCTCTTTTCTCTCAAATATTCTCTTTGCAGGTGTTGCCTTATCATATATATGTGTTTCCCCACGATAGTGGGTGTGTATCCCCTACAAAATGGGTAGTAAATTTTATTAATTTTAGAATGTCTGGCAACACTGATTCTAATATATTTGACATTTCAAGTGATAACGTAAGAATTGAACGAAATAACGTAGGGATTTACAAAATTGCTCTTTTTGAGCCTCGCGTTCACGTTAACGTTGGCGATGCATTCAACGCGAGTGATTTACAAAATTAGGCCCTAAGTCTCTAGTTTCCAACGTATGTTATTCAGTTTGTTTTTAAAGTTTTTTCTTTTTGTTGGACGGTGTAATACGGTATAGATGTAAAATTGTAGCGCATTACAAAGTAAAAATTCTAAAACATTTTAAAATGTTCTCTAACCATTGTATGTTTAAGTGTAAAATTAAGCAGGAAATTTAATATTTCCAATCAATTGATTTTAAGTAAATGTAACGTATAAATATAATCCGATTTATATTGAACTATTTCTTTATGCTTTTGAAATTTAATACTTTTGTTAATTCCTTATATTGTGTACTATTTTTTCTTTTCTTTTACAACACCCTTCATCCCATCCTTCTGACAACTAAAGGTCACAGGAAGAGAAACCCTACGAGTATTCATTGAGTTATGCAGCCAGCAATCTGACAAGTCCTGTGGTAGAAGCATTCATAGGTGAGTTTTGATTATGTGTGGATGGTATAAAGTAAAAGAAAAAGTAAATTGATTTACTCGTATTGTGTAAAATCAAATTTAAAAATTTAATCAAATCAAATCTTACAATGTCACATTAAGCAGAGAACACATGTGGCTTTGTCACAAAAAAAAAAGAAGTTGGAGAAGTTAAAGAAAAATAAAAAAGATTTTAGTTTGAATTTGCAAGTTTTCTTACATGCGACATTTTTTTTTGGCACAACATAAAAATCCTATTTGCTTTGGTAAAACATCACGTATTTAGGCCGCATTAAAATGTATCGCACACATGTTAAGTTTTCAATGTCCTTTACTAATGGGAATAATACAGTGAAAGAAAACTATCTTCTTTATAAGTGTGTTTTTGACTATCCAGAGCTTTTTTGAAGCCCACTGAAAAGCTAGAAAGCTGAAAATTGGTATGCCAATAGAAAACAGCAGGGCATACCTTAATGTAGCGGATTTTTGAATTTCTCACTGGTTTCGGAGAATAAATAGAAAAAAGGTACCTTTTAAAATTTGGGTTTTTATTATTTTAGCTCACTCAAGAAATTATGACGGTAGATTCCACTACAAACAGTTAGTTACAGTTAAAACAACTACATTTGTTGTTGTTGAGGCGACCACTACATTTTACAGTAAAATCAAACTAAAAATGTTGTTGTTTTTAACTATTGATTAAGAACTACAAAAAAGCGTAAAACAACTTTAAATTACAGTTGTTTTTACTGTAACTAAAATTGACAGAATTTTTTTATTAAAAAAAAAAATTCTGGACTTAAAAATTGTTAAAAGTGTTTGGTAATAATTCCTGCTGCATCTGACACTTCCAACTCCTTCAACACATCCGTTTTTCAATTTTTTTTATAGACTAAAAACAGCAGTTACTACAATGTAGTAATTTTATGTACTTATTTTTTAAAACAACTACAAAAATAGTTGGTTGAGATTGTTCATACAAAAACAACTAAAATTGTAGTTGAAAACAACAAATACTGCTTACTACACAAATGACCGTCATGTAGTTACTACAATAATTTTCTAACAATAAGTGCTTATTTTTTATTTTATTATTTTTATTATTATTTTTTTGAAGTAGTCGGATTTAAAATTTTCTGTGGACGAATAATTAAGTGAAAAAGGGGCGTGACAAAATTGTGTTTTTTACATTTTAACTAATTTTGGTGACTCCCAATGACCTAGGGGAAAATCCACAAGGACCTGGATTTTTGATATTCCGGGTGCGGGTGGAGATTTGGATGGACAAAGAGGATATATGGGGCATTCCAGGCAAAATCACTCACTTTTAGACCCGACCTCTTTCGATTTATTTTATTTTTGGATATGTTTTAGTACTTATTAAATGCAACTTGGACACCAATTTTAAGCCTTTTATTCCAAGACGGTGTTGAGTAATCAATTTTTCAAAATGGGGATTTTCTCAAAAAAAATAAAAATTGAAATTTTTAATTAATTTTGACCATTAAAAAATATAGATATTTTAAAAAAAGTTGAACAAAGTTTTGTTGGTATTTAAATGTAGTTTAAAAAAAAATACGAAAAAATTATTCGAAGTAATTATCACTTATTTTTTGTCGTTTAAAAATTAAAATCGACTTTTTGAAAAAGTCCGAAACCTTCGATTTTTTTATAAAAAACTATAAAAATTCTACTCTAAATTACGCAACTTTTAAGTCATATTTCGATATGTGATCACAATTCTTTCTATTTTTTTTTTTTTTAATTTTTAAAATTGCACCTTTTATTTTTTGGATCTGATTTATTTTATATGGTGCTCCAAAAAAAATAATTGGTAGATACTGACCCTAACTTACCCTAGATATGAACCATTTATTATGATAGTGGGGTAAGTCACATTTTCAAAAAAACTTAGTTAACGATAGATTTGGATACAGTTTAATGGTATCTTTCGATTAAAAAAAAAAGTTCAAAGAAAACTTTAAAAACGTCTGAGAATTTTATGAGAGAAGTTTTGCTAGTTAACGATTTCTCAAAAACGTTAATTTTGAAAGTGAGGTTAGTCCACAATTTTTTTGTAGCGTTAAAAATAACCAAATAATTGCTGATTGAATAACACTTTGGTGTTTTTTACTATTAAATAACTCTATAGTTAAATCCTTAACTACTTTTCTTCAGAATTCTGAGATGAGCTGAACAAAATTTTACTACACAGAAAAAAATATGGAGGAAACAAATTTGAGTAATCACTTGTTTAATTTTTTAAAAAAAATTTGAGTAATTTTTTAATTGACGCAATTAAAAATTTACTCAAAAATTGAAAATAAAATTTGAGTAAATAATTTAATACAAATTTAATATTTTTTTTTATTTATTTTTTTTTCTCTTGGTGTTTTGAATTCTCATTTAGTTTATTGTTTTTTGTATATGTATATGAAAGTTTGAAATCATCTTTATAAAATTTTACTTTGTCTTGAAGACATAAGTATATTTGGTAAAGTTTGTAAAAGCAATTTTTTTGGAAAAAAAAATTAGAAACTTTTTAAAAAAATAATTTGATACATTTTGAGTAAATTTTTACTTGACACAATTAAAAAGTTACTTAAAAATATTAAAAAATTTTAAGTAAAGATTTAATTTTGTGAATTAATAATTTACTCAAATTTTTTATTAAGCATTTAATAATTTTTTATTAAAAGTTTACTCAATACTATTAAATCGTTTACTGGTGGAAAATTGAGTAATTTTTTACTCAATAGTATTAAAAATTTACTCAAATTTTTTTTTTATTTTTTTCTGTGTATTAAAAGATTTTCTTAAAAATTCTTTATTAACTGACAAAAAAAATGCAAGTGAAATTTTAAAAAAATTCACTTTTATTTTTTAAAACAAACTTGAAAAAAAAAATCTTAAAAAGTGCAGGTGTTTTTTTTACAGATTTTTTTTTTCGTATTCAATCAAAAATTTCTTCTTTTCCATTGACCCAATTTTTTGCATAATAACAATTTGTTTTTGTTAAGAGTTTTAAGAGGCCATTATTGTTAAAAAATTTTTTATAGCTTGTCATGTTGCAATATGACAAGAACCTGTCGGTCACATCCTAAAAAGTCCAACTTAACCAAACATCAGCCTACTACTACTGCTTCTGCCACTTGTTGCTGCTACCACAAGTTGTATTACAAGTTGTATTAAAAGATATTAAGAATAATTTCTTCTTCATTTCATACAATTCATTTAACAAATAAAATTATTAAACAAAAACCTGTAATTTCTTTTACCATGACATTTAGATCCGCAAATTTCTGACCAAGTCTCACAACACTCTCTCATTCATTCACCTATATTTTATTTTTATAATTCAAGCTAAAAAAAATGTTAACGCAATAATTTTAAACAACTTTATGTTTCATAAAAGCATAAAAAATCTAATTAATAAATTATTTAAACTTTATTAAGCTAGAAATTATTTTTAAGTTGGTTATTTGCTACTAGAAGTGAATTATATGATTTTTAACAAGTTTAGGTACTTTTTAACAACACTCAAAATAATCACTCTGTTAAATTACAGAGATACTCTGCTGAGCCAGCAGAAAATACCATAGATTTCCAACCAGCAAGATTTTCTGTTATTTTACGAAGAAAACTCAGTAAAATGATTTTGATAAAAAAAAAACTGTAAATTTACAGAATTATCTGTAGAATATTGATAAAAGCGACCAGAATTTTACTATTTTATTTACTATTTGATTTCTGATCAATTTCTTTTTCCTTATTGTTCAAGTAGTGTTGACAATTGGAGAATGCCATCGAGTAAATTTGCCAGCTTTAATGCTTCCAAATTGTAAATTTACTTCTTTTTATTTTTGTGAAAATTACGATGTATTTTACGAGTACCTCCAATTTTGCCCAACATCCTCGTAAAATTTACCAGGTTTTATTGTAATTTAAGACACTTTTTAAAGAGCGGTTGAAATATTTGGGAGTTTTTTATTTAAAAACTGTATTACAGAGCAATAAGTAAAATTACAGTTGAAATTTAGTATTTTGGTTACGAGAAAATGTATAAAATCTGTATTTTAACAAAAAAACTCTGTTTATTATCTGTAAAATAGAGATTACAAAGTAAAAAGTAAAATTACAGATAAAATTTTGTTTTTCGGTCACAAGAAAATACAAAGTATTTTCTTAAAATCTGTATTTCGACAGATAACTTTGTAAAATGTCTGTCGAATTGAGATTACAGTCATTTTACAGAGTTTTTAACAGAGTAATTATTTTGAGTGAAGTTTAAGTACTTTTTAACAAGTTTAGGAACTTTTGAACAAGTTAAGGTACTTTTTAACAAGTTTAAGTACTTTTTTTTTAACATTATTAGCTCGTATTTTAATATAATTTTTAATACTTTAAGTAGATTTTTTAATTTTTAATTTATTTTTAACACAGGTGATCACAAATTCTAGTTATTTACTTGATTTCGGTAAATACAACAAAAAAGCGTTTTTTTTAAGTATTAAGTAGAAATTGTGTCGAAATTGCAACTAGACTTGAATTAATAAATTAATTAAGACGCTCTTAAAAAGCTTTAACTAAATATGAGTAAAATTTTTTGAAATAATTATACCATTCACCAGTCTGTGGTACATGGTATAATGAGTTTTTGCTGATGATTGTAACTACCCGAAATATTAGTCCTAGACCTCAAGTATACCGATCAACTCAGAATAACTTTTTGAGTCGATTTATCGATGTCCGTTCGTACGTCTGTCCACGTATTTTAAAAATTAAAATTTTTTTACCCAAGGTAGAAGCCTATTGAAATTGAAAACAAGTAGAAAAGTTAAATTCGACTTGGCCGAATCTATGAATACCCTCCACAATGCCCTTTGTAAGTGATAGTAAATTTTCTAACGTGAAAAAAATAACATTTTTGATTAGAAATATTTTATTTAGTGTAAAAAAACTTTCTTTTAATAATTTTTGAAAAAAAAAATAATTTACTAATTTTTTTTGAGTGTAAAATTTTTTTTGAGTGTATTTTTTTTTTTTTGTTTTAGTGCAAACATATTTTTGAGTGACAAAAATACCTTGTAAAATATTTTTGTGACTTACAAATGTTTTTAAAACATTTTTAACGGGTTTTCAACACGTAAATTTAAGGTGAAACTAATGTGAAATTTACGGCTTTGCTAATAACTTTTGAACCATTTGACCGATTTGGCTGAAATTTAAATAGAACCGGACCAGAGGAACGGCAAATATATATGCTATACTTCAGCACCCTCAGAAATGTCGTTTGAAAGTTACCATGTGTTTTATCTCGTAAATTCCAGAAAAAACCTTGCCGATATTCACTCATTTGCTTTTAACTTTTGTACGACTGGACCCGTTTCGCTGGATTGCAATACCAACCTGACCAGGTAAATGCCCAACATATATGCCAAACTTCAGGAGCCTCCGTAAAGTCTTTCAAAAGTTAGTGTGTTTTCAACAGACAGCCGGACGGACATCGCTAGATCGTCTTAAAATCGATCGAGGATCATGAATATATATACTTTATGGGGTCCTAGACCAGTATTTCGAGGTGTTATAAACGCAATGACAAACTTATATATCGTCGGTGCGCCGACCAGAACACCTATGTGTAATTTTTTTATTTTTTTTTTATTGGCCCATTAGGAAGCCTATCAGGTGATGCATTTATCCCCCAGAGCGTTTCCCGTTATCTCAAATGGTTTCAAAGTTAGCTTAAACTCCTATGTGTTACCTATAATAGAAATTCTCCGGCAAAAACACTTATGTGTTATTAGTACACATAACTGTTTTTGATTTAAACGTAAAAACATTGCGTCTGCCTTTGGTTTTTTTATAAATTGATATTTTAAAAGTTTTCTGAACATTTTTTTTGTAATATTCCGAAACTTTATTGCATAACACTGTGCAACACGATTTAAAAAAAATAATTTCCAAATTTTTTTTAAATGCGTTTTGAACAAGCTAAAAAAAGTATAAAGTATAATTCTGAGGTAAATAATATCAAAAGATGTCCTTAGTGAAATTTTAAGGCGGTTCGTTTCTAAGAACATACATTTACATACATTAACCCTGTGTGTCCCATTTTTACGTGTCGTTTTGGTACTTTTTTTAAATATCCTCGTTGAACGCCATTAAAACGTGCGGTTAAAGGATTAAAATGTTCTACAAAAAAATTAGTTTTACATCAAATTTTACTAGGGGTTGTCACACACAGAAAAAAATATGGAGGAAACAAATTTGAGTAATCACTTGTTTAATTTTTTAAAAAAAATTTGAGTAATTTTTTAATTGACGCAATTAAAAATTTACTCAAAAATTGAAAATAAAATTTGAGTAAATAATTTAATACAAATTTAGTATTTTTTTTTTTATTTATTTTTTTTTCTCTTGGTGTTTTGAATTCTCATTTAGTTTATTGTTTTTTGTATATGTATATGAAAGTTTAAAATCATCTTTATAAAATTTTACTTTGTCTTGAAGACATAAGTACACCCAAAAAAAAACGTGGGTATTTAATACTAAAAATTTAACTAATTTTAGTCCAAAAGGACCTAGTGCAGAAATTGGTAACCAATACTAAAATTTTTAACTAATATTAGTCAAATCCGGTAAAAATTACTAATGTTAGTACTTTGAAGATACTAAAATTAGTAACGAATTAGTAGATTTTGGTACAATATCACTTACTAAACCTTTTACTGTAGAATTATTTTGAGTGTATATTTGGTAAAGTTTGTAAAAGCAATTTTTTTGGAAAAAAAATTAGAAACTTTTTAAACTTTTTAAAAAAATAATTTGATACATTTTGAGTAAATTTTTACTTGACACAATTAAAAAGTTACTTAAAAATATTAAAAAAAATTTAAGTAAAGATTTAATTGTGTGAATTAATAATTTACTCAAATTTTTTATTAAGCATTTAATAATTTTTTATTAAAAGTTTACTCAATACTATTAAATCGTTTACTGGTGGAAAATTGAGTAATTTTTTACTCAATAGTATTAAAAATTTACTCAAAATTTTTTTTTATTTTTTTCTGTGTAGTTAACGATTTATCAAAAAGATTAATTTTGAAAGTGGTGTTAGTCCACATTTTTTTTGTAATGCATAAAATAACCTTTATATCTCTGATAAAGAATATCCGTAGCGTTTTTAAATCTAAAATAGCCCTATTGCTTAGTCCTAAACTAATTTTGTTACAGAATTGTAAGATGAGCTAAAAAAAATTTTACTAGTAAACGATTTATCAAAAATGTTAATTTTGAAAGTGAGGCTAGTCCACACAAAATATTTTTGTAGTGTTAAAAATAACCTAATAATCGCTGAAAGAGTAAAACATTGATGATTTTTATTCTTTAATAACTCCATAATTTAATCCTTAACTAACTTTAATACAAAATTCTGAGATGTTCTGAACAAAATTTTACTAGTAAACGATTTATGAAAAATGTTAATTTTGAAAGTGGTGTTAGTCCACATTTTTTTTGTAGTGTTAAAAATAACCTTATAATCGCTGATAGAGTAAAACTTTGATGATTTTTATTCTTAAATAACTCCATAATTTAATCCTAAACTAACTTTGGTACAGAATTCTGAGATGAGCTAAACAAAATTTTACTAGTTAACGATTTATCAAAAACATTAATTTTGAAAGTGGTGTTAGTCCACATTTTTTTTGTAATGCATAAAATAACCTTTATATCTCTGATAAAGAATGTCCGTAGAGTTTTTAACTCTAAAATAGCCCTATTGCCTTGTCCTCTACTAATTTTGTTAAAGAATTGTAAGATGAGATAAAAAAAATTATACTAGTAAACGATTTATCAAAAATGTTAATTTTGAAAGTGAGGCTAGTCCACACAAAATTTTTTTGTAGTATTAAAAATAACCTAATTATCGCTGATAGAGTAAAACATTGATGATTTTTATTCTTAAATAACTCCATAATTTAATCCTAAACTAACTTTAATACAAATTCTGAGATGTTCTGAACAAAATTTTACTAGTAAACGATTTATGAAAAATGTTAATTTGAAAGTGGTGTTAGTCCACATTTTTTTGTAGTGTTAAAAATAACCTTATAATCGCTGATAGAGTAAAACATTGATGATTTTTATTCTTAAATAACTCCATAATTTAATCCTAAACTAACTTTGGTACAGAATTCTGAGATGAGCTAAACAAAAAATTTTACTAGTTAACGATTTATCAAAAACATTAATTTTGAAAGTGGTGTTAGTCCACATTTTTTTTGTAATGTATAAAATAACCTTTATATCTCTGACAAAGAATATCCTTAGCGTTTTTAACTCTAAAATAGCCCTATTGCTTAGTCCTAAACTAATTGTGTTACAGAATTGTAAGATGAGCTAAAAAAAATTTTACTAGTAAACGATTTATCAAAAATGTTAATTTTGAAAGTGAGGCTAGTCCACACAAAATTTTTTTGTAGTGTTAAAAATAACCTAATAATCGCTGATAGAGTAAAACATTGATGATTTTTATTCTTTAATAACTCCATAATTTAATCCTTAACTA
>CAWUER010000230.1:0-26167 GCA_963921195.1 Pegoplata infirma
ATCAAACATTTTTTCTATAGGAAAAATTTTTCAGAAACTGAGAATGTGTCATAAGGAAATAGTTTTTAGTATCTTTAAATTCTAAAAATGTCTTAAAATAACCCAGTCGGCAAAAAAAAATCACCCTTACATTGCTGACTCTCACTTTGAGTTAAAAAATATCAACATGAACCCCTAATTTCCTTCAATGTCTCCGAATTTGATAATACTTTGTGTTATAAAATTGCTGAAATCTTCATACAATTTTTCAAAATGTCCCCAGTGACATGTCAGCAGTTGGTCACGAGTAAACGTTGTTGGTGGCCACCGATACTGGTGGGTACTGCTGACGAAATGCTGACATGTAATTGGGGACATTTGGAAAAATAGTATGAAGATATCTCCAGTTTCATATAGGCGGAGTTAGCGCTGATTTAATTTTGCAATTAAAAAAAAAAAATATATAAAAAAAAGTTTAAGTATTGGTATGTTTTTCTAAAAGAAAAAAATCTTAAAATCTGTAAGAAAAATTTCTCATCATATAAAACCTTTTGGTTGGAAAACTGTAGCGTCAATTTGTCGAAAGGCTATAGCGTGTATCAAAAATTTCCTATTGCAGCATTTTACACTTATTCTTCTTTTGTTTTTGCAACATAATGTAAAAACAACAAACAGACTGCTTTAGAAGTTGTTGAAAAAAAAATGGACTTGCAACATTGAAAGGATACCAAAATCTGAGATTATCAGTAAAAACAAACAACATAGAAACACACCCAGCTTGAAGTACAAGCCAGAGGACAGACAGACAGACAGACAGCCGGATGGACGGACAGATAAAAAGCTGGTTGTGATTGTATTAGTAGTTGTAGTAATAGTGGTATGACAAAAGAGCACCTACTAAATATACATAAGATGTAGAAGAAAAACGAGAAGACACAATAACGTACACACAGTTACAAGAACATTAATGTTGTTTACACTCTCGCCACTCGAAGGACATTATCCGGTTTAAGGATACACGAATGACCGAACATTGACAATTATCGTCGTCATCATCATCTAGCATCCAAGCTCATGGCCCTTATATTTGTTACCATGTAATGTTTGTATGTATGTGTTTTTAATGTGCAAAGGTCTGTTTGTAGTGTTTTGGTACTTTTACCAATAATGCTGGTTGCTGCTTACGTACGTGTGCAGTTGTTGTTTTTTTGTGTTTTTGGGGACAAAGGATATAAAGAGAGAAAAAAAAGTATACCAAAAGCTGGTTATCGTCTTTTTACGCTTGCCGTGTTGTTGAGACACAAACAAGTTCATCTTCTTGGTTTTTTGTTTGTTTTAAGCTTTTGTTGTTTTGTTTTCATTTGACTGGTTCAATGGTTTTTATACTTAATTTCTGCATTTATTTTTTTATTGCCAAAAAAGATTTAAATTTGTGTTGGTAGGTAAATAGCTTAAAATCGTAAACTATAAATTTAAAGTAGGGCAACTAAATCAATTTGGCGAATCTTATAGGGTTAACTTTTTCCCAGCAAAAATAAATCGAGATTTTGGCGACACACTATCTTTTTATAGCATACCGAAGCGCACCCAAAGAGCGCTCTTGAGGATGCAGTAATAGTAAGAGGGGACATTTTTAATTTTTTGTTAAGATATTTTATAAAAAACTTATAATATAAAATTATTTTTTGATAAAATTTAATACTTGCTTTCCTTTTTAATCTTTTGAACACTTTTTGCGTAAAAAAGCATGAGTTTTGGACAAAGACACATGATTTTACTGCATCATTATCGCGCATTAATCGGCGCTGCAAAGAGTGCTTCAATCATAACATCTTTAACACATTTTTAATGATGATAAAAAGGCCAAAAAAAACAGCAAATGATTAATTTTTATAAATTTCAAATTGTACTCAAGAAATTAAAATTTTCCAAAAATTTTTTGAATGCTTTACAGAAAATTCCATTTGTATTTCAAAAATTTCCATTAAGATCTCAAAATTTTATAATTGCTATTAAGAAAATTCTATTTTAATTCAAAAAAAATCCAAAAAATTAAAAAATAAAATAATTAATATTTTTTAAACAAAAAAAAAGTAAAAAACTTATAAATTGAATAACTGAATTTACTTTTTTATATAAAAAATCCATAAAAAACTTAAAATTTTATAAATTTTAAGATTATAGTTGGTGGGACTCAGCGGGGGACGATGGAGGACACCATTTCCCTATTCTTAAATGTTTTCAAACTCATGTTCACGATATTGGTCTAAATGCAGGTCAATAAACTTCATATGTCATAAAAATATTTCATTTGTTATACAAAAAAAAAAAAAATTGTACAAAAGTTGTGTTTTTCTGGTAGTGTTTAAAGGAAAATTTTTCGCATCATCCGATTTACCCTCCGAACTTAACCAGCGTACTTCGGGAGTATGTCTCTTTTATTTTGGACTGTATCGTGCCCATCACGGACGGGTATCGCTCGAATGCCTTAGCATCGATCACTGATCAACAATATATATGGGGTATTCCATGTCAAATCGGACACTTTGAAATTTTTTTTTTTTAGATTTTCCCAATTTGTTTACAGTTTTTAGTACCCTTCGAAAACTCCTTCGTGGTAAATTTTCAGATTTTTTTGATGACCCGTTCAAAAGATATCGAATTTTTAAAAATTGGTAGTTTGTTCCTTTACTCAAACTTCTTTTACTCATAACTTCTTTAATAATGGTCCAAATTTCATGTTTTTTTCAAAATTTTTGTTTTTTTACGTACTTTTTAAAAAAAAAAAAATCCCACAAAATTCTTAAAAGTATAAGTTTGTTCCAAAGAAATGTTAAGACGTAAAAATTAATGGGGTCTTATAAAGGACCCCTCTATGACGCACCATTGGAGCAGTAGAAATGATTTTAAGATTGTAAAATTACAACACTCAGAAAATTATTGCAGTTACTACATGACGGTCGTTTGTGTAGTAAGTAGTAGCTGTTGTTTTTAACTACAATTTCGGTCGTTTTTGTATGAAAAAATCTCAAACAACTATTTTTTATAGTAGTTTCAAAAAATAACTACAAAGTAGTTTCAAAAAATAACTACAAAAAATATACTACACTGTAGCAATAGTTGATTTATGTAGTTGTTTTTAGTTTTTTTTCTAAAACTCGTTTTTTTCTAAAAATTTTTATTGCAAACGAATGTGTCGAACGAGTTGGTCGTGCGGGATGCGGAAGGAATTATTTTTATACCAAATAAATAATATCTAAATAAATTAAATTACAATTTATTAAATTTAATTATTACAAAAAATATGTTTTTGGAAAAATATTCTTGAGCGAAAGAAAATAAGTGGATAAATGAGATAACAAGTGTGTATAATATAGCGCTCACATAAGCGTGCGTAAAAACCAATCGGAAAAAACCAAAATAAAATGTGTGCAGTGTTTTGTTTTCTTATGAGCGTGCCATCTTTCTTTTTTTTTTTTTATATACACTACAGAACAGGTACATACTTTTTTGAAACATTGCAAATTAATTTTTTTTTTTATAAATCAATTTTGCCAAAGCATTTCGTTTTTTTTTTTATTCCTGACAAATTTTGATCAGTAGCGGTGAAAATTTGAAATGAACTATTAAAAAAACGAAGGTAAATACAATCAATTTATTTTGTTTAACATTTTATTAATATAATTTTTTTCTTCTATAATTTCAGATAAATACACCAAAAAAATTTAATTTCATGTCGAAATTCTATACAACCAACTGAAATGTATTGCTTTTTAAATAAATAAAAATCAATCACTTAAACGTTTAAGAAATTTTTTAAATAAAATTTTAGGCAAGTGTAGTAAAAACAACTGTATACCGTCTTTTGTAGTAGTTTTTACTACGTTTTGTAGTTTAAATCAATAGTTAAAAACAACAACATGTTCAGTTGTTTTTACCGTAATATGTAGTGGACGCCTTTTCAACAACAAAATGTAGTCAAAACAACTGTCTTTTGTAGTAGATTTTACCAAAATATGATTTTAAGATTGGAAAATTACAATAATTTTTTTTCAAAAAATTTAAAAAAAAAAAAAAAATAATAATCGTTATCCCACGATCCTCCTTGGCAAAAAATTTGTAGAATCGATAGAAGTTTTACACAAAAAAATTTCAAAAAAATCGAAGAGTACAAACATTTTCAAAAATGAGATTAAAATTTTAAAACTTAAAAATCGCATACTAGAGCGCTTTTAAGAATTTTTTGTGATTTATTTTTTAAAAGTACGTAAAAAAACAAAAATTTTTAAAAACAAATTTGAAATTTGGACCATTATTGAACAAGTTATGATTAAAAGAAGTTTGAGTAAAGGAACAAACTACCAATTTTTAAAAATTCGATATCTTTTGAACGGGTCATCAAAAAAATCTAAAATTTTACCACGAAGGAGTTTTCGAAGGGTACTAAAAACTGTAAACAAGTTGGGAAAATCTAAAAAAAAAAATTTTTCAAAGTGTCCGATTTGACATGGAATGCCCCATATATAGTATGCAATTTTTAAGTTTTAAAATGTAGATCTCATTTTTGAAAATGTTTGTACTCTTTGATTTTTTTGAAATTTTTTTTTTGTAAAACTTCTATCGATTCTACAAATGTTTTGCCCAGGAGGATCGTGGGATAACGATTATTACTATTTTTTTAAATTTTTTGAAAAAAAATTATTGTAATTTTCCAATCTTAAAATCATTTCTAATGCTCCAATGGTGCGTCATAGAAGGGTCATATATAAGACCCACCCCCATTAATTTTTACGTCTTAACATTTCTTCGAAACAAACTAATACCCTATCTCCATTTTCTAAGGGGGGCTCTCATACAAAACGACATTTTTTAAAATTTGCTCCAACCACTCTAACTGCCCAAATAATGCCCTTAGAGCAATAAAATGTATGACCGACCCAAAATACTTTTCTAGTCCAAACATTTTCTCTGAACACACCTACCCTCTATCTTTAACTGTTAAGGCGGTCCCCATAAATTTTTTTTTATTTTTTGTAAATTTGTTTTATTTAATCAGCTTCAGCCGGTCCTATGGTGCGTCCGAGAGGGGTCATTAGTTAGGCCGACCCCAATTTATTTTTACTCTACAACATTTTTTTAAAACATACCTACGCCCTATCTCCACTCCCAAAGTAGGCTTCCATTCAAAATTATATTTTTATAAAATTTGCTCCAACTCTAATTTATATAGGAGCCTACTTAGATAGTGGAGATAGGGCGTAGGTATGTTTTACAAAAATGTTGTAGGCTAAAAATAAATGGGGGTCGGTCTCACTAATGACTTCTCTCTTGCTCTAAGGGCATTATTTGGGCAGTTAAAGCGGTTGGGGCAAATTTTAAAAATCTGGTTTTGTGTGGGAGCTCCCTTAGAAATTGGAGATAGGGTATTAAATTGTTTCGAAGAAATGTTTATACGTCAAAATTAATGGGGGTTGGTCTTGGAAATGACCCCTCTATAACGCACCATTGGAGCAATAAAAATGATTTTAAGATTGGAAAATTACAATAAAAAATTTTCAAAAAATTTAAAAAAATGGTAATAATCGTTATCCCACGATCCAACTGGGCAAAAAATTTGTAGAATCGATAGAAGTTTTATACAAAACTATTTCAAAAAAATCGAAGAGTACAAACATTTTCAAAAATGAGATTTAAATTTTAAAACTTAAAAAGCGCATACACTCAAAAAAATTACTCTGTTAAGTACTCTGTAAAATGACTGTAATCTCAATTCGACAGATATTTGACAAATTTATCTGCCAAAATACAGACGTTTTAAATAAAAATCTCTTAAAAAAACTACCAAATATTTCTACAACCCCTCTTTAAAAAGCGTCTTTAATTAAAATAAATGCAGGTAAATTTTGCGAGAATATTTCTACAACCCCTCTTTAAAAAGCGTCTTAAATTAAAATAAATGCAGGTAAATTTTGCGAGGATGTCGTTTAAAATTTGAGGTACTCGTAAAAAATCGTAATTTTCACAAAAAAAAAAAGTAAATTTCGAAGCATTAAGGCGGGCAAATTTACACGATGGAATTTCCCAATTGTCAACACTACTTACAAATTATGGAAGAAGAAATTGATCAGGAATCAAATAGTGACCGTTGTGTAAAATCCATATCAAGCGCATTAAAAAAATATATAAGAAAGTAAATGCATTCTTCAACGATTTCCCTTTAATTTTATAAAAATGGGTATTGGAATGACCCCTCTCAAATGTGGCACTAAAAATGAGAAGTTTATGAAAAAAACCCTGAGCACATCTTACGATTTTATAAGATTCTCGGGCGAAACTTTTAAGCGGGCGCATTTAAATGATGGCATTTGCCTTTATTTTGAGTCAAGTTATTACTTATCCATGCAAATTACAGTCGAACAAAATGAATAAGAAATTTACATTTTACAGATAATTCTGGTTGTTTCATCAACATTTTACAGATAATTCTGTAAATTTATAGTTTTTTTAATCGAAATTATTTTACAGAGTTTTCTTCGTAAAATAACAAAAAATCTTGCTGGTTGGAAATCTATGGTATTTTCTGCTGACCCAGCAGAGATTCTCTGTAATTTAACAGAGTGATTATTTTGAGTGTACTAGAGCGCTTTTAAAAGTTTTTTGGACTTTTTTTTTTTAAAAGAACGTAAAAAACAAAAATTTTGAAAATATTGAATTAATTGAAATTTGTACTATTATTGAAGAAGTTATGAGTAAAAGAAATTTGAGTAAAGCTTTAAAAAGTAGTTCAACAGATGCACATTAGATTGCGCTAAAACAACTATTCTCCAAAATAACAACACTCGTTATTATAGTGTTACCATACCGAAGACCTTCTGTCTAGCAAATCGTTCATTGCTCTTCCATCCCCTTTCCGAAAGAAGCATCACTGTAACATTTGTAATTGATAGGCAGTATTGCCTGAGAGTTGCTTCTTTTAAATTAAAGAAAAGCTTGGTGTTTGCAAAGGCGTCGACAATAAACATTACTACAGGGAAGTCGTTCAAGTACCAGCTAGGACAGCAATTTATTTTTCTTTATTTATTTTTTTATATTTTCAATATTTTTTTAATATATTTTTAGACAGTTTAAATTATTTTGATATCATTTTTAATATTTAAAAAATAAAAGGAGTATTGATGACATTTTATAGTCATGATGAAATGTGCCAACACTTGTTTCTTCAATTTTGATGACATGTTTCATGACAAACTTCATCAATATGATGAACTCTGTCTATAAAATTGTTGATAGCAAGTGATGAATTCGTTTAATTAATATGATAATGCATTTTTCTTTGAGTGTAGCTAGAGTTTCTTTTAAATACAATTTACAATTTCAGTTTTTCTCTAGGTGGAATATAAAAACTTTATAAAAAAAAAATATTTCTTTAAAAACGTTCGTCTTCCACAGTACCAGGCTATTGCGGAATAATCCGCTTAATTTTCAAAAAAAAAAAAAAGTTTTTAACTTAATTTTAATCAAATTAAATCTGTACATTGTTCTTTAACCTGTACAACTTAATAATACTCGTACAACAACAACAACAATATTACAATGTATGCAAACAATAGACATTAGAAAATTTCATGCTATTCTTACATAAAAATGGATATTATAACTGAAAACACTTAAAAATTCTAAAAGGATTGAATTTATAAAACACCCACATTTAAAACAAAAACAAGGCAAACAACAAAAACAACAAAATATAACGTGAAATGCATACAAATGAAATGTTTAAAAGAAGTGCAGTAAACTTTTGAATACTTTGAGAAGAGTTAACTTAGCAGTAGTAGGCTTTTTAGAACAAGTAATAGTTAAGTTAGGTTGTATTTCAAACTCCTTACATTTTTTATTGAAAAATTCAAACTTTTGAAATAATTTTTATACAGAAAGCAAAGTTATTACCAGGGATCGGACCTTCATGCATTTAAAAACTACACTCAACAAAAAAGTGAACTAAAATCTGGGAAAATTAACTCAATTTTGAGAAAAAGAGGGAATGATTTGGCTCCAAAGATTTTTTTTCTTGGTTTTAGTTCATAATTTTCCCAAAAATAAGGAAAACAAAGTTATTTAATTTTAAGCCAATTTTAACTAGAAAATGGGAAAAATTATACTTCACATTTTAGAAATAGATTGGGTCTAGAATCTAGACCCCATTTAACTCGAGACTCCGTTGGGTCCTTTAAGGGTCACCATAGATTTTGAACCAAAACTTGTGTCCGTTTCGCTCTAACTTGCTTCGTTTTTAAGATACGGTAATAAGGGGCCTGATAGGGTCTTGAGAATCTTAAAAACCGGATAACTAAAAAACTATTAATCGGAGGGCTTTCGGGTATTTTGCGGAAGTGTTCTACGAGTCAAGAGCTACAAAAATGCCGTTGGACATTTTCTCGTGTTGGCAGTATTTACCAAGATATGTGCATATATAAAATCTCGGGAATTTCAAATTTTAGATCTAAAATTAGGGTCTTGAGACCCCGACAGATATGCAGAGCTAGGCTATTCCATATTTTACTTTCACGTCTTTCTTTTGAAAATTTCATCCGTTTCGCTCTATCTCGCTTAGTTTTCGAGATATCGCCATTTTGAATTTTTAACTAAATTCAAAGAAGTTATTTACTAAATTCTCAGAAGTCATTAACTAAATTCTAAGAAGTACACTTCCTCAATTCAAAGAAGAGAAATACGATGATGATTTTTTTTAGTAAATTTTAACTAAACTTGAACTAAATTGTTTTTTAAGAAATATGTCTTAAAAATAAAGATACGATTCTCAGATTTGTGGAAAATTCCTTTGGCAGTAAGAACTTTTTTCCTTATATTGAAAAAATTCATTTAAAGAAAACTAGTGAACTAATTATAAGTAAATGAACTATAATTTGTTCCTCATAGTTAAGAAAATTTCTCATTTTTTAGTTAAATTTAACTAAATTTTAGGAAAATTCATGATAAATTTTCAAAGACATTTTTTCCTTAATTTTAGTTATGTCTTTTTTTCAGTGTATGTTTTAAGTGCCTAAAATATGCACTAAAATCCTCAGTTATGCACTAAAATCTGTAAAAATATGCACTAAAAATATTAAAAATTAATAGAAAAAAAAGCTAATTTTTACTTTTGTGTCCAATCTTTTTTTATATTTTTTTTTTTTAAATATTTTTGTGCTTTGTTACCTTATTAAATATATGAGGCATTCCTCACCAAATGTCCCGCTACAGAAAAACATGTGTCCCGTAAATTTCTAAATAGGTTGTTTGGATAGCCCCATATGAAACTAAGAAAATTGCGTTTTTGGTTTTACTAATTTTCAAAAACTAGGCTTAGAAGGCGTGGTCAATTTATGTCAATTTATTTATGTCAATTTATCAAAAATCCGGCCACTTTTTTTAATTTGTTTTTAAAAGTTTAGATGTTTGTCCATCCACTCAAAAAAATTCAGAAACACGTTCTTCGTTTTTTTGAGAAAATCGCATTTTAATTTTAAATTTCATAACAATTTTGTAATTTGCTTGTATTTTCTAGTTTTAACGTTGCAATGAGTAATATTAATTGCATAAATATTTCTCATACGCTCTGTTGAAACAAGAAAATACAAGCAACCCAACAAAACTTTGGTAATGGGTAGTGATTATATAACACATTACCAGGTAATGTATATACCTTATTTGTAGCATTATTTTAGGATGTCTTAAATCATGGATGACTTATATTTGGTTACATTATGTGTTATTTGAAAGTTTGAAATAATGCATTATTTATAATTGGATGCATAATGCATTACAATAACATAAAAAATAATTATTTTATAAAAAAATGCATAAGTTTAAACTAGAGATGGGCTCACGACAGGAAATTTCTAACGACACACACTCACGAGCATATTTTATCTACTTACACTCACTTACCATCACGTGAGTAAATTTAATACAAAATTACTTTTTCACTACTCGTAACACCTTATATATTATCTTCTGGTATGCTATATTATTTCATTTCTCGTAACCTATTAAATATCATATATTTTACACCTTACTCGTATTCTTCGTTATAAATTTATGACTTATTTTATACCTTACTTGTATTCTATGTGATAATGTGGATGCATTACTTTGAGTCTCATCGCCTGTTAAAATCATCAATGCTGCAATGTATAAAATAAGAGATCATATACCATATTTTATACCTTATTTGGTAATCTAAGTTTTGCTGGGAAATTACAAAATTGTTATGAAATTTAAAATTCAAATGCGATTTTCTCGAAAAAAAAACGAGAAACGTGTTTTTGAATTTTATTGCGTGGATGGACAAACTTCTTAACTTTAAAAAAAAAAATAAAAAAAGTGGCCGGATTTTTGATAAATTGACTTTTTTAAAAAATGGAAAATTTCAGAACGGGTTCTGAAAATTTTCCATAAAAAGAATTTAATTGATAGCCCATACAAAACTATATATGAATGTAAATTTTTGAGATTATGGTGCATTCCAATTTAATGTGATAAATATTTAATCAAGGCAACTCGCCACAAATTTGACAATTTTTCCAATATTTGACCACGCCTCCTAAGCCCAGTTTTTGAAAATTAGAAAAACCAAAAACGCAATTTTCCTTGTTCCATATAGGGCTATCCAAACAACCTTTTCTGAAATTTACGGGACACATGTTTTTCTGTAGCGGGACATTTGGTGTGGAATGCCTCATATGTATCATAATTTAAGAACATACTAACGAAAACTTCAAAGAAATATATAATTTATAATATAAGGGGAAAAACTGATCCCACGATGTTACAAGCTAACTGATAATCTCATATTATATCCTTCTCATCCTATAGGGCAGGATATTCATAAAATGAAATCTAAGAAATTGTTTAACAAGTTCTACAACAATGTCTTCTGGTAGTTAAAGTTGAAAGTATGTAGATTTTGATTTCGTTTTTCTTTTTTTTTTTTTTATTCTAACATTATGAAGGTGTACAAGAATGTATATGAAAGTAGACGCAACAAATCCTTTGTATTTTCTAGCCTTTTGTTTTTAATATTTCTTTAACTCTAGTGTAAAATGTATTTTATTGTAAGATGGAAATATTGTTGTTGCTGTTAAAAGAAATAGAACGGGAGGCCTATATGTGCATATATAAAGAAATGAATGGTTAAGTAAAAAATAAGGTTTGTTGTTAAAACATTGTAATATCATAAGGAGTTGGAGGTTTTTTTCTTAGGATTTTTTTTCTTCTATTTTTCATTCTTTATTCAACTTGTGCTACTGGCTAGTAGGAACAGAAACAAGTGGAAAAGGTTGAGTTTTTTTTACGAAGCCCTTTAAAGTTTGTTTTTTTTTTTATTATTATTTTTTTGTTTTCAACATTTTTTTTTTAAGTATTTATGGCTTAATATGTCTCACACGTTCCAATTACAAGTAAAATAATGGCGTGCAAAAGAGCCACTTAAGCGTACAACGGAAGTGATTGAAGTAATGTATGGAAGTATGTGGAGTATGAATGTAGTATAGTGTAAACGAGTTCGTACACTTACATGGCTGCATACAATGTAAGCATAATATTTCTATCAAAATATACAAATATGTATGCATACATGTTTGTATGTATGTACTCTTATATGTTTTGAAGCATTTACACTTAACGCTGAAGAGTCCTTTTTTTCAACAACTTACATGGGGGAATTGTTAAGGAAGAGTTTCACAAAAATGTATTATATTCTGAGACAATTTTAATATTAAGTAAAGGTTTCAGATTCTGAGACATTTTTTTTAATAGAAAAATATTTTTTTCCTATAGAAAAAGTCTCAGCTTCTGGGACTTTTCTGCTATATAAACAAAGTTTTAGTTTTTGAGAAAAGTCTTAGATTTAAAAACAATTTTCCTGTATAGAAAAAGGATCATATTCTGAATTTTTTTTCTATATCGAAAAAGTCTCAGATTTGTGACATTTTTTCTATAAAGAAAAAGTCTCAAATTTGATAAATTTTTTCTATAAAGAAAAAGTCTCAGATTTGAGACATTTTTTCTATAACACGAAATCCACCAGAGATTTTATAAAATCTGACCGAGGGTCTTCGAATTTGTCTAATTTTTTGTACAAATTTGTACTACGGAGCCAACAAAATATATCCACTTCGTGAATTTTATTTTTTCGTGAATTTTATTTTCTCCAAAAATTTAAAATATCAAAAAAGTATGATACTATGAAGAGCCATGTCTTCGAAAGCATTGATCCGAATTCTACCATTCAAAAAGCATTCGACTCTAACAATCGTCCTATTTTATTCCAATGTAGTCAAAAAAATATTTTTTAAAAAAAGTACGTTTTTGATGCAAATGCAATTTTAGATGCATTTTTCAAAACCTCATCCCCCATCGATTTTTCTGAAACCTGCATAAATCGAAAGAACAACATTTTTTACATATAAATAAGGGCATCTTTTTTTGGGCCTTCGGCTGTTGATACCTTTTGTAATTTTTTAAAAAACTACTTATGAGATTTTTCCATACAAAAAATAAATTTAATGTTTATTCTGTAATTTTATCAAAAAAGTATGTAGCTTTGAAGAGCCATATCTTTAAAAGCATTTATTTGATTTTTACGATTTAAAAAGCATTTGATTCTAACAATTGTCCTTTTGTACATGAATGCACTTAAAAAAATATTTTTTTTTAAAAATGCATTTTTGATGCAAATGCAATTTTTGAATGCATTTTTTAAAATTGTATCCCCCTAAAATTTTTTTTAAAACCTGCATACATAAAATTAAGTACCGATTTTTTTTTGGACAGGGTTTTTTTTAATTTTTGTGATTATATTAACAAAACACTTATTTGGTTTTTTCATACAATTAACACAGCTCAACACGAAAATGCGTATTGGATTCTGGTTAGTGATTTCGATGGTGTCTGTTGCGCTGATTCCAAATCCGGAGCCCAAATTTGTCTATCACATCAGGATTTTGAGTAATTCGCGGTTCAAAGGCCGAAAAAGGGAATTTTTTACCCTTTTTAAAAGCTTATAAAATAATATCCTGACAAAATTACTTGGTATCAAGCTCATTCGAAAGCCTGTAATTTTCTCTTAAAGATAAGATAAAATGTTCTAAAAACTGAAGTTGTATTTATTTCGGTTTGAGTCCATATTAATTATTTCAGAGAAATAATTATTTTTGTTGTACAATGAGAAAATCTGAAAAAATTAATTGACAACACAGGCTAAGTGGAGATGTCGACAGCTTTCGGAAGAAGCCACCCTTCCTTCGTCAGCACTCTTCGATTGTCACTGTAGGTGTGTAAGATTAAAATCAGCTATTTAAACGTACATTAAGGTGAAAAAGCGGACGGGAATTATATCACATTTCATCACCCATATGCTACGTTTAGCACGAACTTAATCAATCTATTTTTAACCTTTTTTTAACACAGTTGTAATTTCTTATACTGTAGTCAGGGCCGCTTTAAGGTATGGCGGGGGCCCTGGGCACACAAGAATTTGGGGGCCCGCTGGAAAGTAAAAAGTCGCATGACCAAAAAAAACATTTTTTTTGTACAAATTTAAATATTCTTTTTACCTTGTTTAAGACAAAGAAACTAAAAAAAAAACTTTTGAGTAGGGATATTCTAGCTCGAGGTCATTTTCTTTACTAAAACCATGATATTTGTGAACAACAATTTGGTTTTAATGAAATCTTTTCTATCTTCAAATCTGAGACTTTGCCTATATGAAAAATGTCTCAGAATCTGAAACTTTTTCTAAACGAAAAAATGTCTCAGAAGCTGAAACTTTTTCTATATAAAAAAAATGTTTCAGGATAATCTGAAATTTTTTCTATTCGAAAAATGTCTTAGAATCAGCAATAATTTCTTTACAAAAAATATTTTAGAATCTAAGATTATTTTTGTATGAAAATCTCTCAGTATTTGAGATTTTTTTTATACTAAAAACGAAACAGATCTAAAACTTCGTCAATGCGAAAAATGTTTCTGAATCTGAGACTTTATCTAGACGAAAAATGTCTCATAATATGACTTTTTTTTAAAAAAAAATCTAAGTATCTGAGACTGTTTCTATACGATACATGTCTCAGAATCTAAGACTTTTTCTATACGAAAAATGCCTCAGAATCTAAAACTTTTTTTATACGAAAAATGTCTCAGAATGTGAATTTTTTTCTATACGAAAAATGCCTAAGAATCTGAGACTTTGCATACGATAAGTGTCTCAAAATCTAAGTCTTTTTATTTTGGAAAATCTTCTATGAACTTTAGACTTTTAAAATCTAAGAGTCTGAAACTTTTTCTGTACGAAAAATATTTCTCAATCTGAAACTTTTTATGTAGAAAAAATTTCTTTGAATTTGAGACGTTGATATACGACAGATTTCTTCTATAGAAAAACTTTCAGATGTATACGAAAAATTTGTTAGATTCTGAGAATTTTTTTCTATGAAAATGTGAAATTTTCTTTAGAAACAAATTTAAAAAAAATGCTCCATTTTCGCAAAAGCGAATTTGGCACTTCGGGGCCCACTTAGATCAGGGGCCCAGTGTGCCCTAGTGGTTAAAACGGAACTGACTGTAGTAGATTTTCTCAGAGTTGCAACCCTTAGTAGGACTTTTCAAGTCTTGAAAAATGTCCGTTAGGTTTGAATTTATATTTCATATTTCTAATTCTAAATTAATGTACGTTTAAATAGCTGATTTTAATCTTACACACCTACAGTGACAATCGAAGAGTGCTGACGAAGGAAGGGTGGCTTCTTCCGAAAGCTGTCGACATCTCCACTTAGCCTGTGTTGTCAATTAATTTTTTCAGATTTTCTCATTGTACAACAAAAATAATTATTTCTCAGAAATAATTAATATGGAATCAAACCGAAATATATAAAACTTCAGTTATAAAATATAAAGTCCAACAATAAATAGAACAGAATTAATGTTCTAAAAATTTAATTTTCTAAAATGGTAAAAAAAATCATTAGCAAAAAACCTTCCATTTTTTCAATATTTAGTTTATTTACACAGTGTTTTTTAACAAATTTCCATACAAATTCATACGTAAATTTTAGATTTAAAGCACTTGTGGCTAATGCTTTCCATTTTAGAAAATTAAATTCCAAGAAGATTTGATGTTGTCTAAAAGAGAAAATTACACACTTTCGAATGAGCTATATATCAAGTCATTTGCATGTCAGGATCTTATTTAATAGGCGTTCAAAAATGTTCAAAATGGTAATTTTTTGACACTTTAACCGCGATTTTCTCAAAATTGTGAGGTGATAGAAAAATTTGAGTGACCATTTTGGAATCGGGCACCAAACCCTATCAACTTTTTTTGGTTTCATCCAAAACGCAGCGACAAACCTCAGATTTGTAAAGCGGTTAATATATGTTTTTTTTTTATATCACAAATATTTTATAAAACACCGTCGCAAAAAAATCAATTTTATGTAAAAAATGCCACATTTTCGATTTATGCAGGTTTCAAAAACATTTTTGGGGGATGAAGTTTAAAAAAAAACTGCATTAAAAAATTGTTTTTGGATCAAAAATGCATTTTATTAAAAAAATGTTTTTTTTTAATGCTTTCATATACAAAAGGACAACTGTTAGAGTTAAATGCTTTTTGAATCGTAAAAATCAAATAAATAGTTTCAAAGATATGGCTCGTCTAGAGTTTGCAAAACGATTAAAATCGTAATTGCAATCGCGATTAATCGCACTAATTAATCGTAACCGTAATCGACAAAAAATTCATTCGATTACGATTAATCATTTTCTACGAAATTTACTGATTTTATAATGAATTTAAAAATATATTTTCTTTCCTTTTTTTCGTAAAAGTCATTCAAATTTAAAGTTAAATTCTGATCGAAGTAACCCCTCAATATTGTTTTAATAATATATTTAAAAGACTTTAGCCAGATTTGTATAAAAAATTCGGACATGCAAAGTTTGATTGCTGGCTGCAGACTGATGATGCCCGTGAACATTTTTTTATAATTTTTTTCAAAAATCAGCTCTTCACTGTCCATAGGCAGGTATTCCGACACGACCCCCAGAAATTTTACTGAACTAAAAGCAGCTTTTGGGAAGTAATCTCGAGCCAAAGTCCGCATCCAAACCACCTGAATTTATAATTTCTGTGGGCGATGTCATAGTTTAAAGCATTGTTTGGTAGCACAGATAAAGCGCTATTTTTCTCCAAAAATCATTTTTTTTTTTTTTTTCATTCAAAAACTGTTAAAGATGTAAAAAATTTAAATACGTATGTGTAAAATTGTATGCTGTATTATAAGTTTTAACAAAAATTTCTCAAGAGCGCTCTTTGGATGCGCTAGATCTATAATAAGAAGCTGGAGCTATTTTCGCTGAAAATTCGAAAGTTTCTTATTTCACTTCTTAAAAATATTAATATTCGTATTTTTGTACGTTTTGAAATGTAAATTTTAGAAGAGTTTTCTAATAAAGCTGTTGCAATTCAAATTATTTAAAAAATTCGATTAATCGATAATCGCGATTAACGGCGATTTTTTAATCGTAATCGCGATTATGAAATATCTCGATTATTTGCAAACTCTAGGCTCTTCAAAGTTACATACTTTTTTGATAAAAATTACAGAATAAACAGAACTTTTTTTGTTGTATGGAAAAATCTCATAATCACGAAAGGTGGAAAAGCCGAAGGCCTAAAAAAGGCTGCACTTATTTTTATGTAAAAAATTTTGTTCTTTCGATTTATGCAGGTTTCAGAAAAATCGATGTTTTGAAAAATGCATCTAAAAATTCCATTTACATCAAAAACGTACTTAAAAAAAAATCTTTTTTTTTTGAGTGCATTGGTATAAAAAAGGAAGATTGTAAGAGTCGAATGTTTTTTGAATGGTAGAATTTGGATAAATACTTTCGAAGACATGGCTCTTCAAATTATCATATTTTTTGATTTTTAAAATTTTTGAAGAAAATAAAATTCGCGAAAAAATCGCGATTTTTTTAAAATTTAAAAAACGTGAAATGGATTTTGTTCTTTGCTGGAATTCGTGATATAGAAAAAGTCTCAGATTTGTGACATTCTTTCTATTTAGAAAAAGTCTCAAACTCGAGAAATTTTTTATATAAATAGTCTCTAATCTGAGACTTTCTCAAATCTGAGACTTTCTCAAATCTGAGACTTTCTCAGATCTGAGACATTCTCAAATTTGAGACTTAATAGAAAAAGTCTCAAATATGAGACAAATCTGTGACATTTTTCCTATATAGAAAAAGTCTCAGATTCTGAGACGATTTTCGTATAGAGAATTAATCTCAGATGCTTAGACATTTTGCCTGTATTGAAAAAAGTCTAAGATTTTTAGACAATTTTCATATAGAAAATATCTCAGATTTCTGAGACATTTTTCCTAAATAGAAAAAGTCTCTGATTCTGAAACATTTTTTCTGTATTAAAAAAAAAAAATCTCAGATTCTGAGACATTTTTCCTATATAGAAAATATCTCATATGCTGGGATATTTTAATTATATAGAAAAAGTCTCAGATTCTGAGACATTTTTCCTATATAGATAAAGTCTCAGATTTTAAGACATTTTGCTCATTTTTTAAGACATTTTTCCTAAATATAAAAAGTCTCATATTGCGACATTTGTCGTTTATAGAAAAATTTTTCGATTCTTAGGCATTTTTCTATGTAGAAAAAGTCGTAGATTCTGAGATTTTTTCTATAAAGAAAAATTCTTAGATTCTGAGTCATTTTTCCTATATATATTCAGAAACATTTTAGAAAAAGTCTCAGATTCTGAGACATTATTCCTATATAGAAAAAGTCTCAGATTTCAAGAAGTTTTTCCTATAAAGAAAAAGTCTCAGATTAAAAGATGATTTTCCTACATAGAAAAAGTCTCAGACTCTGAGATATTTATACATAGAAAAAGTCTCAGACTATGAGATATTTTTCTTAGATTACCTTTTAAAAAGTCTTACAGGGGATGTATCTTAACCCTTATGAACCGCTTTGCATGGAACTAAAAATATACATACAAAAGAGACAATTGAATAGTTCATGCGAATAAAGACGAATAGACCATTTGTAGAATTTTACAGGGGACAATAAAAACGCAGGAAACGGTTAAAAAATAATATTTTTGTCAACTTTTTGGTATCAGCTTAAAGATTTAGGTCACATCTACCTATATACAAAATTTTAGTAAGGTATTCGAAAGAGAACTTGCCAAAAATTGGACTTCAATTTTTTGCTAAAATGGAAAAAGGGCGAATATCCAAAAAAATGTATTGAAATTTGAATAAAAATGTGTTATTTTGCAGCAGATTTTGACTACATTTTCATGAGACTTGCAATACTTAACGAACTATGGTTGGTATTTGTTTGTAACACTTTAAGGACTTCAAGGATACACTTTTTAAGGATTGCCAGGACATGCAAAAAAAATTTTTTTGTTAATTTTTTTTTTAATATTCCTGCCATTTGATGCAGAAGTAATTCTTTATGACACTAAATACATTTTTAGGAATTATAATATTAACCCTTGACTGCATATTACGACGTAACATAAAAGGACATGAAAAAATTTTTGTTTTTTATTCCTGACATTGGATGCAGTATTAACACAGTAACAGTTTTTTTTTGTGTACAATTTCAAATTTTAGCTAATATCAATTTTAAACTCGCAGCTAAATAATTTTTATATAATATTTTGTTAAGGATGGATATTCGCCCTTTTTGCTTTCCACACTTTAAAGTCTTATAACTCAAGAACGGTAAAATTTTTTGCCAATATAATAAGTGTGGTTTGTTCCTCGTAATGTTCTTTTAACACATTGTTACCGAAAGTAACATTTTTGTATGTTTTTGTGTTGTATTTAATCAAAATTGTGCGTTAGTTTACTCCCAATTTAAACAAAAATATAAAAATATACGAATTATTGCACTTTCAAAGTATTTTTTTTAGCCTTAAAAGTCAAAATTTCCCCAAAATTTCTGCATAGGATTGTAGGGCTCTGCTAATAAAATGCATTTATGCAAAAAAACGTGTTTGCGAAAAAGTGGTCTATTCGTCCTTATTCGCATGAACTATTCAATTGTAATTATGGGGTGTCTCGGTTTATCGGCCATGTCGGTGATTAAAGGGTTTTAAAATGGATAACAAAAATATTAAAAAAACAGTTTTTAAGATTAGTCAGCCATTTCTTTTCCAGCAACTATACGATGCTTCCCTATAAAAATACAGTTTTTTTGTGCCTATTTAACGGTGGCATAACCTTGTAAAAAATCGGCTTCGTTAAATATTTTTTTCATGAAAATGTATGAATTTTGGGGACTATTTATGTAACGGCATTGACCTACGATATCCTTGTGAGTTCAAAATAATCTTTATAAAATTTTAATCAACGTGTATTTTTGCTTTAGACGATATTCCTGTTAGTTCGGGAGTTATAGAAGTTTTCCCGAAGCTCCTTTCAAGGAACAACGAAATTTCTGAGACATTTTTCCAATAGCAAACTTCTTAAATTCTAGGATGTTTCTTCTAAAAATAATCACAGATTCTGACATATATTTCTTTAAGAAACGTCATTGATTCTAAGCCATTTTTTTCTCTTTTATAAGATTTCATATTGTAAAAAATGGTTCTGTGTTGTTTTTTACTGATTTGTAAATCACTTAAACTTTTAAATTCACCCTTATACACCTAGAGTGGTTAATATTTAGTTATTCCTTAAAAAAAAGGTGCTTACACATTTAACATTGTACAATGTAAATACAGTGGCTCACACATTAAATTCTACAGTAAATAAAAATTCTTTAAAGACAAAGTTAATAGTAGCAACCCTTACTATTTATTATCAATTGAGTTTTACTAAAAACTGATGTGAAAACAATTTATAAAGCTTTAATTCAAGTTTGATAGCATCAAGATTGTGTAAATAAAAAATTTGTTAATATGGTCAAACTGGAAAATTTAATTATTTTTTGATATTTCTTGAATTTTAAAAAGATAAAAAAAATAATGTACTTAAAACAAGTAGAAAAGTAAAATTCGACTTGGCCGAATCTATGAATACCCTCCACAATGTCC
The DNA here is from genome assembly GCA_963921195.1 of Pegoplata infirma. Classification (NCBI taxonomy): domain Eukaryota; kingdom Metazoa; phylum Arthropoda; class Insecta; order Diptera; family Anthomyiidae; genus Pegoplata; species Pegoplata infirma. The sequence continues at coordinate 20,114 of CAWUER010000230.1, forward strand.
TTTTTAAGTGATAGTAAATTTTCTAACGTGAAAAAATAACATTTGTGATTAGAAATATTTTATTTTGAGTAAAAAAAACTATTTTTTAGTAACTTTTGAAAAAAAAATTTATTTACTGATTTTTTTTTTGAGTGTAAAATTTTTTTTGAGTGTAAAATTTTTTTTGAGTGTATTTTTTATTTTTCTTTGTTTTAGTTTAAAAATATTTTTGAGTGACAAAAATACCTTGTAAAATATTTTTGTGACTTACCAATGTTTTTAAAACATATTTAACGGGTTTTCAACACGTGAAACTAATCTGAAATTTACGGGTTTGCTAATAAGTTTTGAACCACTTCAAATTCCAGAAAAACCCTTGCCGAAATTCACTCATTTGCTTATAACTTTTGAACCACTGCACTGGACCGATTTCTCTGGATTGCAATACCAACCTGACCAGGTAAATGCTTAACATTTATGCCAAACTTCAGGAGCATCCGTAAAGTTTTTCAAAAGTTAGCGTGTTTTCAACAGACAGACAGACGGACGGACGGACGGTTGGACATCGCTAGATCGTCTTAAAATCGGTCGAGGATCATGAATATGTATACGGGGTCCTAGACCAATATCTCGAGGTGTTACAAACGGAATGACAAACTTATATATACTCTCTATCACTAGAGTGGAGGGTATAGAAATACTTGGTTCTCCAACTCCATTTTAATAAATTTTTCGGTCGTTTAAAAAACGATTTGATGGAAAAAATTTAAAATTTGCAAAAAAAATTTTTTAAAAAATATTTCTAAATAAACCAATTTTCCAGCTCGATCCTGGTAGAAATTTTTTTTATTTACTCAATCTGGTCGCTGTCAAGCTTAAATTAAAGCTTGATAAATTATCTACTCAATTTTTTTTTGGAAAATAAACCTCGATAGATAAAAATAAGTTTTGGCATTGTTAACTTTGTTTTTAAAAAATTTCTATCTGCTGGTCCATTTATGGTGCGAGCCACTGTATATGTACCTATACACGTATGAACTTACATATAAAAATGGTTGTCGAAGAGTTTTTATTTGTTGTTGTTTAAACTAAAGTGCTAAACTATGTTGATGGACTATGCTCGGACTTCAGGGTTCATGGAACTAAACAAATATTCAAACATTTACACACTCACAAACCATCAATGTTGTATGTTCAAATCTACTCAATTTCTTTTTCTTCTTATTTTCTAGCTTATTTTATATGCATTTTATATAATAGGTTACTAGGTTCAAAAATGTCTACCTGGATTTCTAAGCTTTTCGTAGTTTTTTTGTAGTCCCAAACACTAAACTACATTCAACAACATATGGATGTCGATGTTATGCCATATATTTCCCATTTTTAATACCCTACAGATATAGAATGGGGGGATATTGATTTAGCTATTCACTATGAAACACTGAATTTTTTGGTTTTCATACAATTTCTAATTGATAAGGATATGTCAATCTCTTGAATTATACACACATTTTACCGATGTCCGTAAGAAACTTCATAGTGGGAACCACTATGAAGTTTGACGCAAATTTGTCTTATGGTCATAGGCTGCCTAAGTTTATAAATGGATAAAATCAAAACAGGGTGGAAAAAGTTCCCGATGAAAATAATTTTTTTTTCTGCCCCGCAACCCTTTTCTGGGCGAGGAAAAAGTATTTAAATTAAAATAAAATTATATAACTTAAATGCAAAACTATAATAAATCAATCTGTCAAAATTTTTTTGGAAGGGGGAAAGTATTCTCTAGACGGATATTCTCTCTCTAGACGGGACGGCAATTCCCGTAAATTTTCGATCCCGAAATCCCGGGAAATAGAGCGGGAATTCCCAGGAATTTTCGTTTCTTTGAAATTGTTGATTTTTCGACTTCTATTCATTATTTTGTATGTAATTTTTTAGAGATTTTATTAAAATTCTTGAGAATTGTTGGCAGAAACGTACGCAGGGACCAGGTGGGCCCAAAAAGTATTCCAAGAAATGTTTTGCGGAAGATTTGGGTGTACTTGCCAAAGCAAATTTTTTTAGAAAAAAATAATGTTATATTACGTTGCTATTCCATGCAAAACGAATTAAAATATCAGTCGGGGGCCCCATTAAGTTTATATATTATTGACCCATTTCTAAGACACTTTAGCTATATACATCCGTCCATCTGCCTGTGGAAAGCAATAAAAAAAAGTCCAAACCAAAAAAGCCTAACATTTGGTAAATGAGTGCAAAAATAAGTGCAAAAAAGTGTTTTTACATTTTCGAGAGTATAAAAGATTCGGCACCGAAGAATTTAACACTCTCACTTGTTTTATGTACATTTGATAAACAAATGGAACATTAGACTTGTTAAAAAAGTAGTTTTGGTAAAAAAGTGGAAAAATGATTTTTGATGAAAAAAAAAATTGGTGATAAAAAATTTTTTTGATGAGAAAAAAAAATTGATAAAAAAATTTTTGATGTAATAAAAAATTTATGAAAAAAAAAATTATGTAAAAAAAATTATGAAAAAAAATTTATAAAAAAAAACAAATGTAATCAAAAAATTTAAATTGATTGAAAAAAAATTTATGAAAAAAAAAATTGTAGAAAAAAAATAAATGAAAAAAAAATTTGATTGAAAAAAAAAATTATAAAAAAAAAAAAATTTGATGAAAAAAAAAATTGTATGCAAAAAAAAAAAATATTAAAAAAAATTTGATGAAATTTTTTTTTTGTTGAAAAATATTTATGTTACTTTTTATTCAGCAGCTGGTGAAAAACGGTTTTATTCACCACGACGTGAATTATTATCCAAGTTAGTAAAATTTTCTGTTTTAAGAAAATGAAAATGGTAATTCTCATTTTCTTTTTCGTTAATTGTTAGCTTATATAGTCAAACTGAGGCGGCGTCCTGCAACTTTTTTAAAATTACACACCAGCCTAAAAACATTATTATATTAAAATGTCATAAAATCTGAGACTTGCGAAATGACAAATGTCTCACAATACCTAATCTTCGATGAAATAAATTTATCAGACCCTGATAATTTTTTCAGAAGCTGAGAAATTTTCTTTCTGAGACCTGTATGGGTCAGTCTTAGTGAAATCAATCAAAAATAGCTAAAAATTTTCGTGACCCCCTCCGATATTGATGAAATTTGGTTTAGTTGTAACACTAAGTGATAAACTAATGCACACTTATTTTCAGCCCTCTAAGTAAACAGTGGGCGAAAACACGGAGGGTCAAAATTTCCCCCAAAATCTCCCAGTCGCGACACTTTGCACCGTAAAAACTTAATATCGTTGGTTCTATTATAGCTAGAAAGCCCATTTTTGGTTTGTTTTGAAGCTCATAATATGCTCTACAAGACCTACCAAAAAATTTGCGAAAAAAATAAGGGTTACCTCCCTTATTTTAAGGTCGAGATATACGGAGTAGAAAATGGGGAGGATGGTATCCCCCGATTTTTTTTTTACTTGATAGTCTTATAGAGAAAGTCCTAAGGAATGTATTCTAAAATTTTTAAGTGGGGACAACAATGGGATCGCTCAAAATCAAAATTTTTCACAATTTTCCCCAAAATCTCCAAATCGCAACACTCTTTAACCTTAAAAATTTAATATCATAAGTGCTTTTGTAGCTACAGAGCCAATTTTTTTTGTTTTAAAGCTTATAATACGCTCTACAAGACATACCAAAACCAAAAAAATTTCCAAAAAAAGGAATTGGTGCCCCCCTTATTTGAAGGTCGTGGCAAAGGGTGGAGGAAATGAGCGGAAAGTATCCCCCGATTTTTTTTTTACTTGGGATTCTCAAAGTGCAAGTCCTAATGAACATAGTCTACAATTTTTATGTTGGGACAACAATGGGATCGACCAAAATCAAAATTTTTCAAAATTTTCCCCCAAAATCATCAAATCGCGACATTCTTGCGCCTCCCATTGGACTCCCAAGATAAAAATTTCAGGATATGCTCTCTAGAACTTACTCTTTAAAAAAAAAAAAAGTGAAAAAAAATTGGGGGATACTATCCCCCCGATTTCCCCCACCCCTTGCCACGATCTTTTAATACAAGAGGCACCCCTAATTTTTTTTATTTTTTTTTTGTAATAGTAATATTGTAGGGCATATTAAGAGCTTTAAAACAAACCAAAAATGGACACTGTAGCTACAATACAGTCCACGATATTAAATTTGTAATGGGCAAGAGTGTCGCGATTTGGAGATTTTAAGGGAAATTGTGAAAAATTTTGATTTTGGTCGATCTGATTGTTGTCCCAACATAAAAATTTTAGGATATGTTCATTAGGACTTGCACTTTGAGAATACCAAGTAAAAAAAAATCGGGGGATGCTTTCCCCCCATTTCCTCAACCCTTTGCCACGACCTTTAAATAAGGGGAGCACCCTTCCATATTTTTTAAAATTTTTTGGTTAAGGTAGGTATTGTAGAGCGTACTATAAGCTTTAAAACAAACAAAAATGGACTCTGTAGCTACAATAGCACATATGATATTAAATTTTTAAGGTTCAAGAGTGTTGCGATTTGGAGATTTTAGGGGAAATTGTGAAAAATTTTGATTTTGAGTGATCCCATTGTTGTCCCAACTTAAAAATTTTAGAACGTATTCTTTAGGACTTTCTCAATAAGATTATCAAGTAAAAAAAAAATCGGGGGATACTATCATCCCCATTTTCTCCTACCTTTATCACGACCTTAAAAAAAGGGAGGTAACCCTTATTTTTTTTCGAAAATTTTTTGGTTATGGTAGGTCTTATAGAGCATATTATGAGCTTCAAAACAAACCAAAAATGGGCTTTCTAGCTATAATAGAACCAACGATATTAAGTTTTTACGGTGTAAAGTGTCGCGACTGGGAGATTTTGGGGGAAATTTTGACCCTCCGTATCTTCGGCCCCTGTTGACTTTGAGGGCTGAAAATTTGCATTTGTTAGTTTTTTACGTAGTTTAAGAACTTTACCAAATTTCATCAATATCGGAGGGGGTCAAGAATATTCATGATTGATTTCACTAATAATGACCCGTATTAGAAAAATGTGCATCATGATTATTTGTTTCTATAGAAAATATGTATGTCTCTGGACATGATTCTTTTTAAATCGATAAATTGATATACTTCTGTGTAAGAAATGACTCTGAAATTAACAGGGTTTTCTTCTAGAAACCAGAATTCTTAAATTTTTTAAAATTTTTTTAATAATTCTTCTTCTTTAATAATTCTTTCTTATAATTTCATGTCTTTGAAACATTTGCATTCAGTTTCAGAGACATAATTGAGAAATTCCTGTGAATCAGTTTCATTGTGTTCTAGAGGCAAAGCGTTGAGAACAAATTGTAAAAATTAACTTAGATGAATTAGAATAAATGATGAATTTGTATTATTAAAACAGATAAAGCGATGTAAAATAACATATTCCCTTAAGAATACTTTCATTAGACTTCGACATATTTGGACCGTTTTTTTATAAAAACTGTATAACAAATATTGTTCTTTTTTCTCGAAACTTATTTTTTTAAGGTGCTAAATAAGATTTTTATGGTGTTAATAAACATTATAAATAGTGTGATCGCATTCAGAAGGTTTTTAATATATTGTTTTGACAAACAATTTGGGTTTTTAGTTTTTGCGGGAATTCCCGGGATCCCGGGAAATTTAAAAATGAATCCCGCTTTCCCGTTGAAATAAAAAAGCCCGGGAAAAGAAAAACTCTAGTGTTCTCCCAACCAGTTGGCCCATTTTTTTTTTTTTTTTTTTTGATAAATTTACATATTTGCACATATTTTGGAATTTTTTCCCCGCCGACCATCCCTTGCAAAAAATCAAAAAGTTTTGAGCAGGTTTTCCGAAAAAAAAATTATATATTTTAAAACTGTTTGGGATATTTAAGACATGATTTAAAATATTAATTGTATCGGACGGTAATTAGTTTTTTCTAAAGAAAGTTCCTGGTTTCTGAAATTTTGTGGCAAAGATAACTTTTAGATTCTAATAAATTATTCTTAAATAAAAAGTCTCAGATTATGAGAATTTTTCTCTTAGATAC
>CAWUER010000231.1:0-18465 GCA_963921195.1 Pegoplata infirma
ATATTGCACTGGACCAATTGGGCTGAAAGTGAGTTATTTGGCCTGGAATGCCCCATATACTTTATAGGGTCCTAGACAAATATTTGGAGGTGTTACAAACGGAATGCAAAACTTATATATACCCTCTATCACTATAGTGGAGGGTATACAAATTAAAGCATTTTTTGTTAACTTTTTACTCCAAACGTTACAGAAAATTTTCAAAATATTTTAAAAACATCGAATTTAAAAAAAAAAAATAATTTTTACTTTGAAACGCAAAATAAATTGTGTCCGGGAATTAAATTTTCTCCAAATAATTTTGGAACTGATGATTTCTGATGATTTCATTTGGAGAGACACAAATTTCCTGCAGGGTTGTTATAATTAAAAAACACTCCACTAGGAAGTTTTAATGACTGTCCTGACATCTTAAAACATGTTCGTAAGTTTTTGTCGGATCTCTACAGTTTTTAAATATTTTGATTTTCCCACCTTAATATATAGGGTATTTAAGTGAGTCATTTATTATCGCTGCAATTTTAGCTTCCCTCATAATTGAAAAATTTCTTTGATAAATTAGATTATATCGCATTTCTGGTGCAATGTGTATGATACCATGTACTACATAAGTGATTTAAGTCAAATGGCCTTTGGATTGATGACTTGTATATACATAAAATGTGATTATGATGATCATTGTATTAAAAGACAGCAAAGTGGAATGATCGCTAAAGAAACTAGTGTGAATGGTCTATAAATTTCAATAAAAAAGCAAAAAAAAAAAATAAAATTAAGAGCAATAACTTATTCCAAAGAAATATTTAAATTTGTAATTCCCTACAATAACTAAAATGAAGTGTGAAAAGGTATTTTTAAGTATATTAGTCATTGCCTGTGTATTACTATCACTATGTGAGTCTCGTGGCGGAAGGCGTGGTGGTTCTATGGGTGGCTTATTCGGAAGTTGGCGTAAATATAAGAAACCTTCAACTGGCAGTGGTAGCTCCCGGCGTATCGTTAGTGGTTCACCAGTTCATACTCCAATAACAAAAGCACTACATGAAAATAAAAAACCCGGTGGAAGTGATAAATATCAAAAGAACTTTAAAACAAACGGTTACTATAATAACGACAATACTCCTTTACTACCAGCGGGAGGATCATATTACCATAACACAGCAGCTTTACCAGGAAATGCTATTTATATAGCACAGGCACCACCTAGAGGAGCAGGTTAGTAAACAAAAAAAGTTTTGAGGTACATATTACACCGGCGTTTTTAATGGCAAAAAATAGTTTCTTCCGATTTTCAAAGACCGGTTAAGTTTTCATACCACAAAGCTTTACATTTTTTGAACTTACAAACTTTGTCTTAGTCGATCAGTATACTTGAAGATGGGTACACTCAAGTAAATTTTTGTTGAATTTCACTACCATAATGGTACATTATAAAAAATGCATGTAAACTTGCTACTATAAAATGGGCAAATTTTTGTTGAATAGCACGCATTATGTGCTAATATAAACACTAAATGCGTAAAATAATTTTAAACAAATTAAACACAGCAAATTATTAATATTATCCGTTTATTCAAATATTTTACACACAAATATGTAAATAAAATTGTCTAACAACTAAAACAAGAAAATAAACATAATACAATTTATATCTTCAATTAAGTCAACAAATACTATAACCTAGGTGAAGTGTGCCAGACTTCCGTGCAGCGGGTTCTTGGATCATGTCCGCTGGCAATCAACTTTTTTTTTTTTTTTTAATTATTACTTTTTTTAGCATTGTGTTAAAATTGTTATAGATTAATAATTAAAAAGTTATATAAAAATACGTATAGACTTTTTGTATGCATATTTTACTTTTCTTTAGCTTTTATTATAATTATTTTGGTCTCATAAGGTATGGGTGAAATCAAAAAATGTCAACCAAACCATGTAACCGTGTAATATCTCATACATGGGTTAAAGCATTCGCACATTTTTTTATGTACAACGTCGTGTTGAGTGCAGTTCTACATAACTAACAACAATCCGGACATTAATCAGCTATTTTTAATAAGTTATTTTCATTTTTGTAGGCCAAATAAAAAATTTCGTGTGCTGGTGAATAAATGATAATTCTCATGAGAATGCTCATGAGCATATCACATTTTCACTCACTCACTGAATTTAGTATATTAAAATTTAATATGTCAATATCTCGAAAACTAAGCAAGATAGAGCACTCAGCAAAATTTCGGATCGAAATCCTCCATAGGGTCGCCATCGATTACGGGAAATTTCAAAATGCTAAAATGTCGGTAACTATGGCCAATACGACAAAAAATTGCAAAGCAATTTTGTAGCTTTTGGATCATAACACAAGACACCCGAAAGCAATTCGAGCAATAGCTTTTGAGTTATTTACGTTTCAAATGTCTTGAACCTATTGGGTCAAAAAATAACGTAAATAACTCGAAAACTATTGCTCGAATTGCTTCCGGGTGTTCGGTCATCTTGCTCTACGACCCAAGAGCTACAAAATTACTTCGAAACTTTTTGTCGTAGTGCTTGTAGTTACCGAGATATAAGAATTTTCAAATTTCCTGTAAATCGAATTTTTTGATTCAAAGTTAGGACCCAATAGGGTCCACACATGTGAGTACGTCACCTTTCCCTTCAGGGTCGCCATCGATTTTTTCCGAAGTATTGTTCCGTTTTGCTCTATCTTGCTTAGTTTTCGAGATATCCGAATTTTAGTTTTGGGACCTAGTTCTTAGAATCCAATAGGTTCAACAAATTTGAAACGTAAATAACTCAAAAATTATTGCTCCAGTTGCTTTCGTCTGTTCGGTAGTCTTGCTCTACGACCCAAGAGCTACAAAATTGCTTCGAAACTTTTTATCGTAACGCCGGTAGTTACCGAGATATAAGCATTTTAAAATTTCCCGGAATTCGAATTTATTGATTCAAAGTTTGGACCCATTAAGGTCCACACATGTGTAGATATATATAGCTTTTGAGATATTAGCATACTAAATTTTAATATTTTAAATTTTCGTTATGCCGTGAGTGAACGATTTTTTTTTTAAATGAAAATTTTTATTCGGTGAGTGAGAAAATATGAAATTCTCATTTGCTCATGAGAATTCTCATGAGGATTTTCAATTACTCACCAGCACACGTATTTTTTCTTCTTTCATTGCACATAAAATGAAACGAGAGCAAACAGCATGGTTTAATCTTCACAAAAATTGAATAAGTGTGCACAACTGAAAGCTACATTCATGAGCAAATACTTACTCTGGTATATAGTCATAACTATTTATTTTACCCATGCAAACACGGCTTCAATTGTGTAACAATTTTTCGACACTTTTTTTATACATTGTGGAACCCGAAAATTTCCAAAAATGTTGTAAACTCCGTCTTAGTGTCTAAAATATCGTCATATTTTGACGTATCTAGTTGACATCTAATAATTTTTTTTTTCGGAAACCAAATTCCGAATTTTTTTTGTTAACAATTTCCAAAAAAAAATATTTTTTGCTGCTACGCCTATATTAAATGCGGGGATTATTTGCTATTCCCCAGCAAAAATAAATCAAGACTTTGGCGACACAGCATCTTTTTATAGCATACCGAAGCGCATCCAAAGAGCTCTTGAGGATGCAGTAAAAGTAAGGGGAAAATATTTTAATTTTTTGTTAAGATTTTTTATATAAAATTTATAACATAAAAATGTTTTTTGATAAAATTTCACACTTGCTTCCCCTTTTAATATTTTTAACACTTTTTGAATGAAATAGCATGAGTTTTGGACAAAGACTCATGATTTGACTGCATCATTATTGCGCATTAATCGGCGCTGCAAAGAGTGCTTCAATCGTAACATTTGTGGTACTGCGCAATAACTCCCAAATGAAATAAGTCGCAATGAAATAATTTCCAATGAAATAAGTTCAAAGAAAAATGAATTAACTCCACACTTTAAAAAATGAAATAACTACCAAAGAAAAAATGAAATATGTCCCAATATTTGGGAGTTATTTAAAATCAAAATAATAACTCCCAAAAAAAATTAAAGAACTCCCAATGAAATAAGTGCCAAAGAAAATGAAATAAGTTCCCATTGTTTTTTGTAATAAAGGTTTTCTGCGTAGACGGCCTTCGGCCGGGCTTAGGGATTACATACTCCATGCATTAAACCCACCCTCTCTGCAAACTAAAGCTATTTTGGTTATCAGGCCTTTTTGAGGCATAACAAATTTCATAGCGTAAAGGCCTGTTACCCTAGAAAACTTTACTTTGCGGAGAGGGTGGGTTTAATGCATGGATTTTATAATCTTTGAGCCCGGCTGAAGGCCGGCTACGCAAAAAAAAAATTTAAGCAAAAAAAAAAAAAAAAACTATTGCACAGAGGTGTATATTGTTTTCAATTAAAATGAAATAAGTCCCACCATTGCACTGTGGGCCAGCATCCCTGAATTTTGGCCATAAATAGACCGCTTAACCTATATGTCAAAAAAGTATTGCATATGGGTGTTAAAGGATCGCTGATCACGATTCTGGAAAAAAAATTTCAAAATTCAAAATGGCGGATCCAAAATGGCGGACATGATTTTTTAATTCTTTGTTTATTGTCTTTAATATAATCATTATCGATGTATTTGGGGTCGTTAATAACGAATATGAGCTCAGACTTTTAAAATTCAAAATGGCGGATCCAATATGGCGACAAATTTAAATTTAAAATTTTTTATATGTTGCCTCTTTTGGCCAAAAACTTTGATTTTAATAGTTTTTCGGATGTTAAAACTGATTTTGGAATTAAAGATTTAAAATTCAAAATGGCGGATCCAATATGGCGAATATGCGTTTGTAATTCTTAGCTAATTGTTCTTAAATTAGTAATTTTTGATGTATTTAGGGTCAGTAATTACGAATATGAGCTCCGATTTTTTTTTTTAATTCAAAATGGCGGACCAATATGGCGTCAAATAAAATATTAAGTTTTTTTCTATGTTGTCTGATTTTGCTGGTTTTTGGAATGCCAATTCTGATTTAAGAATCAAATATTCAAAATAGCGGATCCAATATGGCGGACAAGATATTTGAATTATTGATTAATGTTTCAAAATATCACTAGGAAATGATTGTACAACACGAATACGAACTCAGATTTTTTTAAATCAAAATGGCGGATCCAAAATTTAGGACATAGCTTTTTAAAAAAATGTACAATGTTTAAATTTCTAAGTTTTTATAAATCCCTCTTTTTGCTTTTATCAGAAGATTTTAATAAAATATTTTTTCTTTTAAATGCGTCAAAAAGTTCATATATTCAGTGGCTCATTTAAGAGAGAACTTTTTTATTTCCAATAAGCATTTGCCATCCTAAATGTACAAATAATGCTACAAGCTTACAATTTCGTAAAAATTATTAAAAATGCTATTGCCAAATATGCCCGCTTAAATGCGTTACCAGCCTTAATGTTTAGCACTAGAGATGGACGCTGGTCACGTGAATTACTCCTGATCAAAAATGAGCGTGATTAAAATTTTTTGTTCGTGAGTGATAAGTGAGTGAGACAATTTTTTGCGTGAGTGATTCGTAGTGAGTGCAATTTTTTTGCGTGAGTCAAAACTGTTTAATTGTATTGATTCAGTTTTTTCAATTTTTTTCGTGTTTTAAATGTTTAGCGTGAGTTACGAGTGAGCGTGAGTCACACGTGAGTGGTGTTTTGTTTACTCACTTAAGTAGTGAGTAAGTGTGAGAAAAATAACTTTTGAGTAAATTATGTTTTTTTTCGTGAGCGTGAGTCAACGTGAGTCAAAATTCACTCACGTGCCCATCAGCAGTTATCACGCCAATGTTGTCAAAGTGAGGCATTTTTTATTAGAAATCAATAGAAACATAAATATCGAAAAATGTTCCAGTTCCATTTTAGGGCATTTCAAACGTCATATTTTGGTTTATTGCCTCTAGATCAAAAGTTTATGAACGGTCGCACAGGGTCGCAAAAATGTGAATAGAATACATTGTCAGAGACAGATCGTAGTTCGAGGTTTGTCAATATCGTTTGGACTTTTTTGGACTTTGGTGTTGAAAAAAGGCGGATTTCAACAAAAGTATGAATTTCCATTATTTATTTAAAAAAAAATATGCTTATAGCTTACTTTTTGGCAGTTTATATCATGTGTTCCACAAACAGGTATGTCTTTAGGAGAACTTCACCGAAAATTTGAAAAAATATTGTGTCGAAGTACAAAAAAAAATTATTTGTTTCATAAATAAAATATATAAAAAAAATCTCAAACATTGACTTTAACCTCATGTAAAAAAAAAACTTTAAGATATAACAAAAAGATATTAAAGGTGGGCAAAATTCAAGATGTCGACATTCCGAAAAAATATTTTTAAATATGTGTTGCCTTACAGACCTTATTGGCCAAAAAATGGAAATCCTGGCCCACAGTGCATTGATGAAATAACGGCGCCATGAAATAGCTCCCAATGAAATAAGTCCCAATGAAATAACTCCCAATGAAATAAATCCCAAATAAAATGAAATATCTCCCAAACCAAAAAAATGAAATAAGTCCCAAGAAAAATGAAATATGTCCCTAACAAAAAATTAAAGAAGTCCCAACGAAATAACTCCCAATAGAAATGAAATAAATCCCATTTTTTTTTGAATATTAAATTTTTAACTGTTTAAATCCCAAAAACACTTTAATTTTATCTCTTTAAAAACAAATCTCTGAAGTGCCTACAATCCCATCTCAACTTTTTTTGTGATGCAGCTTACTGACACATTGAATGATATCTCTGGCGGCTGCGAGAAGAACAGAAAATAAACTCAATAAAAATATGAACTCCAATTAAAAAAATATAAAATCATCTTGGTTAAAACAGTTAACAAGCCACGCATAAAACTTGAAAGCAGATTCCTGGAAGCCTTTTAGAGCCTCAAGGATTCTGTATAATAAAGGTAGTAACAAAACGATTATTTGTTTGAATAGATTTGAATGCGTATGGGTGTGAAGAAAGCGGCGCAGGCGAAAAATTTTTACAAGAGATTTTAACATAAAATTAAAAAAAAATCGCGCGATTTCAAATCATTTCAAACATATAATCGTATTCCAACAACATATATTTCAAAATAAACAAAAGAGTGAGTGGGTTGTAAAACATCGAAAGTCCATTTCGCCTACACTTTAAATAATCTAATGTGCCCGCCAAACCAACAGGATAATAAAACTTCTTATTACACCGGTTGCGGATTTTCAGTTTGTCATACAATACCTCTTAATTTTCATAAATTGAAACCATTGTTAGACGAACTCGAAATTTTTCACAATTACTCGCAGCATGCATTTCGCCTTACAGCAAACGTATTATTTTTTTTTTGGATTTTGATTGACATTGATGTACTTCTAAGTGAATAGTTTTCTGAATTTATTTACAAGATAATTCAAAAAGCATTGAAAAAGAGTTTATTATAGTTCGAGGTCATTTACTTTTCCCGTAATAAATTTACTTTTCCTGAAAATAACTAAAGAAAATATCTAATTTTTATTATATTTAATAAAAATTAAAGAAACTTGAAAATTCAATAAGCTAAATTTTTATTTTCATAATTTACTCTCAAACTGTTGGGAGTTATTTCATTAAAATAGTTTGGGAGTTATTGCATAATGAAATAACTCCCAAACTTAAAAATGAAATAACTTCCAAAAAAATTAAATAATCCCCGCAGATTTGGGAGTTATTTCATTATGAAATAACTCCCAAATCGTATGGATATTTTTGGGACTTATTGCATTATTTTTCTTGGGACTTATTTTATTGGGAGTTATTTCATGGCGCCGAAATAACTCCCAATGCTTAACAAGAAATGAAATAACTCCCAATCTAAGTATTTTTTGTTGTTTTTTTTTTCATTTGGAAGTTATTTCATAATGAAATAAATCCCAACAAAATTTGTGCAATAAGTCCCACAACACTGAGACTAATTAAATAATGAAATAAGTCCCAAATCGTATGTAAAATTTTTGGGAGTTGTTTCTTTTTTTTTGGAGTTATTTCATTTGGGAGTTATTGCGCAGTACCAACATTTGTAACAGATTTTGAATGATGTAAATAGACCAACCAAAAAAACCAACCAATACTACAAAATAAACTAAAAAATACGTTTTTAGAGGTTGGTTTACATGATTTTCAATTATATTTCAAAAAAAATCAATTATATTTCAGATTTTCCAATTGCATTTCAAAAAAAGTCAAATGTATTTATCTTTATTCTGCTTAAATAAGCTCTGAAAACATACATGAATTCAGCGCTATAAAAGAATGATTTAATCAGCGCTCTAAAGCCACGTGATTTCAGTGCATCTTAAGAGCGCTTTTTCGGTGTATCCAACTAGCGCTCTAAAATGTGACATCGCCTTAGAGAATCATGCATGAATTCGGCAGGTTTGGATGCGCTCTTTGACTCAAGTTTCCTTTCCAAAAGCTGCTGCCAGTTCTGCAAAATTTCTGCTGGGTCATGTTGTAAGCTACGTACATATTAAAGAATCTATGTTGGCTTTGGTAGGCCCAACAGAGGCGTGCACTTTTTTTCCCAGGGGGAAAAGTTGGGGATAAAGATATCGTCATATAATAGTTTTGATTCACAAAGAAACAATTAAATAAAGTTGCAATTTTGACATTGCGCAATTTTGCAAGACTAACATTTCTGTCGTGAATTCCATTAAAAATATATTTTATTCGTTATGGTTTAAAATATCACAAATTCATCTAGCTTACTACTTTTTATACCCTCCACTTAGTGATAGAGGGTATATATAAGTTTGTCATTCCATTTGTAACTCATCGAAATATCGGTCTGGGACCCCATAAAGTATGTGTATAATTGATCAGTGATCGATGTTAAGACATTCTAGCGATGTCCATCTGTCCGTCTGTCTGTGGAAATGGTGATCACGGCCAAAATATTACACAGAGATGACTGAAATGTTGGAAGTTCTCCTGAGCAGTTTGGTATTGCATTTGAGCGATATCGGTTCAGCGGTTCAAAAGTTATGAACGAAAATGTAAGGACACCTCGAAAATTTTGTTACATTCAACATAACCTAAAAATACAAAATGTTTTAATTCGGCTGATTGGTTGACATATGTGAACAAAATTGGACACCAAATGGTATTTAAACAAGCACGAACATATTTATTGACAAAAAAGAAAAAAATCGCGGATTTTTTTTAACAAAAATTTTTTTTCGCGGAATTTTTTTTTTCAAAAATTTATTTATTTTTTTTTCAAAAGTTTTTGTGGAGGGTATCAATACATTCGGCAAGACCGAATTTAACTTTTTTACTTGTTTAAATTAAGTTTAAAAAAAATCCGACGTTAGGTGTTCAACCTATTATCGAAAAACTGGACCGGGATCGGAAAAAAAAAAATTTTTCCACATTAAAATGGAAAATAATATAGATGAAGACTACTCCAAGCATGTCATTTTTAGGTATTTACTAGCGCTTTTCATAAAAATCGGATAATAAACAACATGCTCTCAAATCATTCGAAATTGCTGTTGTAAAAACGCAACGGTGGTAGAAAATGGGCTAATGTTCACCCAAGGACGATTCTAAATTTTGGTGAAAATTAAAAAAAACAAGTGAGAGTGTTAAATTCGGCTGTTCCGAATCTTTTATACCCTCCAAAATGTAAAAAAATATAAAAAAAAAATGTCAGGGGCGTTTGTTTTTGGGGTGGGGGTGAGATGTGTAATGGGGGTCAGTGGGGGATGTTGAGAGCACCTTTCCATCCCGATAAATATAACAAATGCTTCATTTATTTAACAAAAAATACAAAAACATGTGCAAAAGTGTATTTTTTTAGAGGTTGGTTCAGTTCCCCAAAGGGAACTTTATCCCCCTTGGTCCGATTTTTCCCATTTCCGAACTTAGCCTGCCTAGGAATATAAGACATATTCGTGCCAAACTTCGAAAGCCTAGCTATTTTATTTTGGACTGTATCGTGTCCTCTACAGACGGACAGACGGACGGACGGACATCGCTAGAATGTCTTAGAATCGATCACTGATCAATACTGTAGTTGGAGGGTATAAAAAACGGATGAGTAGATTCGAAGTTTTAAGGTTTGACAATATTTGGTTAAAAAAACCCTTTTTGCTTGCATATCTTAACATCTTTTAAAAACAAAAAATCCATTATTCTCAAAAACTGCTAAAAATCTATATACTTTTTTTCTTTTTTGTTTACTTATAGAATTCGGTGATTTTCTAACCGGTTATCTTACCGGTAGACTTTTAACAATGGGATTTTCTGCACCACACTATCATGTTACACATGTTTATAGAGGTGAAAATTCCCAAATAACTGAAGAAAAACCAGAAAACTCATCCTCAAAATTTATTATCATTAATACACAACCAGGAGCAGCAACATCGTCACCTATTAATGAGACATTTTTGGAAACAGCAACTGAATTCGAAAGTATTTTTAACTCAAGTGATTCTAGTTCTACACCAAGGACTCAACGTTCCCCCTCAGTTACCGAAAATCCGCTACCACCATATGGTGTCATTTGCATGCCCATGATGATGAATGAAACAATTTCTAGTGGTGATGTGGTGCAAAACGAAAGAATTGTATGTTATCCAGCTCCGCCTCCACCAACACCACAATACGAAATCAAACCGAAACCTGTAGAAATTGCTGGTGATATTGTGGAACATTAAAGGACATTTTATAGTATTGCCTAGTATTACGTACATATAAAATAAACAAACAAAAACTTAATTTTTATTTTTTTGCATAACTTTTAACAATACAAAAATAATATTACATTATTCTAAAAGGGTTGTATTTTTATTTCGATCTTCAAAAAATAACTTTTTACTAACAAGGTACCTACAAGGTTCCAACCGTTATACATCTATTTGCCTGAAACATAAAATATGTATACATAGAGAAAACAAATTTGCTAATTTCCAACTGAAATTCAGTTGTTGCAACAAATAATCGGTGAATGCATTTGAATTAATGTTGAAACAACTAAATATCTGTAGTTACAACTAAATTTTGTTATTACAACTGTTTTTTAATTGAAACAACTACAAAATTCGTTAGCCATATCAAAATGTCGTAGCAGCAACCGAATTTTGAGTTGATACAACTGAAAAATTCAGTTGGAAATTTATTTTTCTCTGTGTATTAGGGCGTTTCATCAAAAACTTTTTTTGTTGAATTTTTGCAACTCTTGAAGCGGAATATGAATTCTTATGGCCAAAGAGATTTTTTCAGATTTTTGGAAGGGCGGGATCAACTCGCTCAAATCGATTTTATCCATGAAATGAGGTTATGAAACATATTTTTTTTTTATTTTTTTCCCCTGGTGCCTTTTTTACAAAACCAAATACATTAGAGAATAATTACAATGGGAGCGGGAAGCAGAAAAAGCGTCAAAAATCGAGAGATTTATTTTAATTAAGCGTCAACCGATTTGCGGTTTTCTTTACATTATTTTTTACATACTACATACTTATCAGTACAAACAAACTATGAGATGAGTAACTTTTTTAAAGCAATAAATTAAAAATACTCTATTATGACAATATTATATATAGAAATATTTTTGGGCCTCGAACTAGAATAAAACTCTAATCGAATATATATAAAATTAAAATAATTATCACAACAATTATACATTTCAAAGTACAATTGTTGTATAACCGCAAATAGGTTGACGCTTAATTAAAATAAATCGGTAGATTTTTGACGCTTTTTCTGCTTCCCGCTCCCATTTAATTATTCTCTAATGTATTTGGTTTTGTAAAAAAGGCACTAAAATACTCTATTATGACAATATCATATATAGAAATATTTTTGGGCCTCGAACTAGAATAAAACTCTAATCGAATATATATAAATATATAAAGGCCGAATAAATAAATTTTATTTTTATGTACCTTTTGGTACTAAAAATAAAAATAAAACAACATTTATTTTAATTTTATTTAGAATTTTTACTTTTGGCAGAACATTTTTTTATATTTAAACAATAAAAATTTATAAATATTATAAGAACTCAACAATTAAGATCAAGAGAGAAAATCTTATAAAAAATCTCTTAATCTTTTTAAAAACAGATAGAAATGAGAAAATAATAAATAAAACAGCATTTTGCCCATTTAATTTATTCGAAACAATAAAAATTAAAAATGAAATATGTTCACATTCGGCGAAACAAATTTTACATATCGCTCCTTTACTTGTATAGTGTCATAACTCAAAATATTTCATTTTGCAGAAAACACGTTTAAAGTTTACTATTGAAACTGGTTTTTAATTGAAAAAGGCCGGTACATAGAAAATGTAATAATGGCGTGTACTCTTCTCAAACGATGAGTTCAAAAGATATAAATACGAATTTTTGACACAATATAAAGCATGATATAACGAATAATTCTGCATCAATAACTCAAAAAACGCATTTTTTGAGTTATGACACTATACAAGTAAAGGAGCGATATGTATTGCATCTTTAAAACTTGTAAAATTGCTTAATAAATCATATTTTTTAACAAATTTCTTTTAATTTTACAGCAAACTCAATTGTTTAAATAATTTTCTATATTTTTTTTTTTTTTTGTTGCATTTTTTTGTGTTTTGCTTTGTTGTTCATTTCCATCTGCCAAAAAACTAGTATAGTTTACAACACAATACAGAAAAACAATACTTTTTTGGTTAAAATCTGGCAACGCCAAAAAATAAAATGAGAGGAAAAATGAGAGAGATAAAAAACGACATGAAAATAGAATAGCATCTATTTCGACGGAAAAACGCAGCGGAATTTTGTTTTCATACAAAATGGGGTGAGTTGCGAAAACCGCTTCCCGCTCCAATTGTGTTTATTCTCTTGTTTCTTAAGTTTTTTACCAAAATAAAATATTTCTAATCAAAAACGTTATTTTATCACGTTATAAAATTTACTCTAATTTAAAAAGGTCATTGTGGTGGTATTCATAGATTCGGCCAAGTCGAATTTAACTTTTCTACTTGTTTATCATATTTTTTTTCATCAAATTTTTTTTTTTCATAATTTTATTTATTTTTATCAATTTATATTTCATCAAAAATTTTTTTTTCATCAAAAATTTTTATTCGTCAAAATTTTGTTTAATATAAAAAAAAAAAAATTTATCAATATTTTTTATACCCTCCAACTACAGTATCGGGGTATACTCACTTTGTCATTCCGTGTGTAACGCATCAAAATATCGGTCTAGGACCGCTGTCCGTCCGTCTGTCCGTGCGTCTTTCCGTCCGCTTGTCCGTCTGTAGTTAACACGATGCAGTCCAAAATAAAAGAGCTAGTCTTCCAACATTTGGCTCGAACATGTCGTATTTTCCTAGGCAAGCTAAGTTCGTAAATGAGCAAAATCGGACAAGGGGAAAAAAAGTTCCCCCTTGAAGATCTAAACCAACCTCTGAAATTTACCATTTTTATACCCTCCAACTACAGTATGGGGGTATACTCACTTTGTCATTCCGTGTGTAACGCATCGAAATATCGGTCGGGGATCCCATAAAGTATATGAACATTTCCATTTAACTTTTGATTTTTGGATTTAAAAAAAATAAAAATTTTTATTGAAGGCACATCAAAATCGTTTTGTATACGTATTAACATACATTTAGTGAGTTCAAATCCGTTCGCGTGAAGAACTTTCACCTAACGGCGCAAAAGTTATGGCGGTTTGAAATTACAATTTTAAAAAAAATCTCAAAATTACAATTTTTATCAGAATTTAATAATCTTAACGTTTATAAATGTTGCATACTAACCCTTATTAAAAATGATTTAATTATATATATTTTGGTGGATATATATCAAAATATTAGTGGTTAAAGTATATTTTAATATCTTCATTTCCACTATTTTGCGTAAATTTAAGTTCTATGTAGTTTAAACATTTTAGGAAATTATTTTCTGAATTCTGTAAAGAATTTGCTATGTAGTTAAGAAAACTTTATGAAATTATCTCCAATAGTGCAAAAATTACAGTAGTTTAAAAATTAATGTTTCTCAATATTATATTTCACAATAAAACAAAGTGTTGATTTTTTAAAGAACATAAAATCCCAAATCTTCAAAATTTATGAATGCCGCTCAGTTTTGTGATTAAGCTTCATAGGCACTAGCACTTGCCATTTATATAAATTAATTTCTATTAGCGGTTTGGGTGTGCCCTGGCGGTTTATGTAGAGACAAAATTGGGGCGTTTTCAGCGATTTACGTGAAAACTAAAGATGATTGACCAAATTAAAGGCCATATTCAGGTTTAGCACCTTAAAATTAGTTAAAAAGCTTGTGCATTATGCAAAATTGTAAATTTTTTAAAGAGATGAAATTTCTGATTAATGAAATTTTGAGAGATGCATAAAATCCACAATCTTCAACATTTATGAATGCCGCTCAGTTTTGGGATAAAGCTTCGTAAGTACTATCAATTACCATTTATAGAAGTTAATTTCTATTAGCGGTTTGGGTGTGCCCTGGCGGTTTATCTGGAGACAAAATTGGGGCGTTTTCAGCGATTAACGTGAAAATTAAAGATGATGGACCAAATTAAAGGCCATATTCTGGTTTAGCACCTTCAAATTAGTTAAAAAGCTTGTGCATTATGCAAAATTGTAAATTTTTTAAAGAGATGAAATTTCTGATTAATGAAATTTTGAGAGATGCATAAAATCCACAATCTTCAAAATTTATGAATGCCGCTCAGTTTTGGGATAAAGCTTCATAAGTACTATCAATTACCATTTATAGAAGTTAATTTCTATTAGCGGTTTGGGTGTGCCCTGGCGGTTTATCTGGAGACAAAATTGGCGCGTCTTCAGCGTACAGTTACATTAAGTCCCAATTTTTGCACACGATCCATAATACGCATAACAAGCAATCGTCTGACAAGTATATTTTAAATCTAAATTCTTTTCACGTGAAAATACAAGCAAAACTTTAAAATCGTGAAATGTCAGATTTTTGCAAAATTTTTGCTAATCAAAATTTTAACACGCTATATCGATTTTATTATAAAAACTCAAAAAATATTTGGATCACGCGAAGTGCTGGGCACTTTTAAATAATATTGCGAATTTGCCTCGCAAAAAAGTGGATTTTTGATGACTTTCACGTTTTGTCTCTCAACCTTTGTCTAGCTAGTACTCCACTCCCATTGAGGGCACATTCATGGGACCGGTTTTAAATTGTAGGGAATTACGACAGCTATCATTTTGCGTATCAGATTTTAAAAAGTATGAAGCGGCGCAAATTTTCTGATCAAAAAACGACGAAAAATTGAAAATGAAGAAATTTTAATTTCAAACCGTTACCACTAAATAACTTTTTTAATATTGATGGCACATCAAATTCATAAATACATCTTTTTTGAACAGGTGTAGGGACCATATATTTTAAATCTTCGAAGAATACGTTGGACGGCGCAAGTACAATAGGCCAAAGAGTACATAATTTTTATGAAATTTCAATCGACTTTTCCACATTTCTGAAGTTTGATTGTCGCTAACTACCGCAAATTAAGATTTTTTGCCTTAAAAGCTTGTAAGCTAATTGCATTAGAAGTCCTTTATGCATTTCTTTCAGTAGATAGCCATTTCAATGCAAATAAAAAAAGTTTTTGCCAAAAAACCAAAATTTCAAACAAATGAAAAGTTAAATGGAAATGTCCATATATATTATTGATCAGTGATCGATTCTAAGACATTCTAGCGATGTCGGTCCGTCCGTCTGTCCGTCCGTCTATAGTTAACACGATACAGTCCAAAATTCCTAGGCAGGTAAAGTTCGGAAATTGGGAAAATCGGATCAGGGGGAAAAAAGTTTCCCCTTGAAGAACTAAACCAACCTCTAAAAAAATAAACTTTTTTCCAATTTTTTTTTGTATTTTTGTTAAATAAATGAAAAATTTGGTATATTTAACACGATGGGAAGGTGCTATCAACGTCCCCCACTGACCCTATCAACCCCCCCTCCCCCCAAAAAAAACGAGCGCCCCTGAAAAATGTTTGTTTTTATTTTTTTACATTTTGGAGGGTATAAAAGATTCGGCACAGCCGAATTTAACACTCTCACTTGTTTTACATGATTTTTTGTGCTTTTGTTTAACAACTGCAACATTTTTATGCTACAAGAAGTTCAAAGTCCTGTATTTTACCCAAAGAATTAGAAAATGTGTGGAATAAAAAAATTTTTAATAATGATAAACTTTTATTTCTTTAGTGCAAAAAGCAAAAGAATGAATTTTTAACCCCTATTCGAGAGGAATTTGCCCCCCCCCCCCAAAAAAAAAGAAAACGTCCCTGCAATTTTTTTTCTTTTTTTGCATGTTGGAGGGTATAATATATTCGGCACAACCGAATTAAAAGCTCTAACTTGTTGTTCATCACTTTTTTGCATAAATTTTTTTTTTACATATTTTTTTTATCTAAAAAATTTTATTAATAAACAAGTTTTTTTTTTAAAAAAAAATTTGTTTTCTTCATTACAATTTTTTTTTCATCAAAATTTTGTTTTCCTTTTTTTTACCAAAACTACTTTTTCACCAGATCTAAACTTCTGACATAAAAATGTTTCATTACTTTAACAAATGTACAAAAAACATGAAAGAATGTTAAATTCTTCTGTTCCGAATCTTTTATACTCTCCAAATGTAAAAATACATTTTTTACTTAAGTAATACACTAATTTACCAAATTTACAGCTCTTTTGGTTTGGACTAAATCTTGCATATGGACGGATGTCTTAGAAAATGATCAATACTTTATCATGATTTAATATTTTGGGCTAGAGTAAAAAATCGCCCGCATTTTTTAACACTGCTTTGGTGAAACATGAAACAAATATCGACTTTTTATATTTGTCCATTTTAAATTATTTTGCACATGTCGCACAAACTTGCTACCTTTGAAAAACCTCTGACAAACCCTATGAGGAAAATATTTGGAGAGTATTTTAACCCTTTAAATTAACGTTTTATTAGACTTCTGTGTTTAGTTTTTAAAAAGAGACTAAAATGACCCCTCTTAATGACAGTTAGAGGGTTAATGTGATCTAAGAAAAAAAAAACGTCATACAATTTCACTGAAGATAAACCTTTTTTAAAGCTAAAATGTGATTAATTATAGTTTTTTGACGTTTTCAAAACGCTTTTTAAAAAACTTCAGGGGGCTGAAAAAAAGAAATCCGAACTGACTTTACAAAACTCCTTTTGGGGTTTTGTCTATTTGATGGTATACTTTCGTATGGACTTGAATCCATTGAGGCTCAAAGCGTTGACCTAAAATTTGTAGCACAGTGTTATTGCACAGAAAAAACGAATTGCTATATTGACCCCCATATTTGTGAATACAATTAATTTTTTCACTGATACTGATAATATCAACAAACGTTTGAAAATTTTGTTTGTTAAATTTTTTTTCAATTTCAAAGAAATTCAACAAACACAAACACAATTTGTTGATCTGACAAAAGTGAAAAATCTTAATTTTGTTTCAACAAAGAAATTCAACAAACACAATTTATTGATCTGACAAATGAATTTTTCTTTTTCAACAAAGAAATTTAGGCCTCTGTTCTGTCTTTCACAACTTTTTAATTCACATGAAAATTTCCGAATCACATGAAATCAAGTTTAGTGTTTTGATGATCACGTTTTCATTCGAAGTTGAAATCGAATAATTAAAATTTAAAAAATTATAAGAAAAAAAGTGCATTCGGTTTACTTTCACCAAATTTTATTTATGTGAAACAAAACGAAAAAGTAATTCGGATGTGAAATCTAAAATTTTCATGTCCTTTTATGTTACGTCGTATAATGCAGTCAAGGGTTAATATTATAATTCCTAAAAATGTATTTAGTGTCATAAAGAATTACTACTGCATCAAATGGCAGGAATATTAAAAAAAAAATTAACAAAAAAAATTTTTTTTGCATGTCCTTGCAATCCTTAAAAAGTGTGCCCTTGAAGTCCTTAAAGTGTTACAAACAAATACTAACCATAGTTCGTCAAGTTTTGCAAGTCTCATGAAAATGTAGTAATCTGCTGCAAAATAACACATTTTTATTCAAATTTCAATACATTTTTTTGGATATTCGCCCTTTTTCCATTTAAGCAAAAATTGAAGACCAATTTTCGGTAGTTCTCTTTCGAATACCTTACTAAAATTTTGTATATAGGTAGATGTGACATAAATCTTTAAGCTAATGCAAAAAAGTTGACAAAAATATTATTTTTTAACCATTTCCTGCATTTTTATTGTCCCCTGTAAAATTCTACAAATGGTCTATTCGTCTTTATTCGCATGAACTGTTCAATTGATGTTTGTTGATTTAAATTTGACGATATTATTTTCTGTGTGGTTTAAAATAACTGCTCAA